>NDGN011537750.1:301-17613 GCA_002564285.1 Tympanoctomys barrerae | reverse complement strand
GAGAGAGAGAGAGAGAGAGAGAGAGAGAGAGAGAGAGAAAGAGAGAGAGAGAGAGAGAGATTTACACAGGGAAATAGTAACACATCTCCTCAGTGTCTGGGAAGTTCTGGGTCAGCTCAGCCATAAAAGGCCCAGTTATCCAGGTATACATATAACCTGTGAGAGTTCCCTGAATTGATTTGTCACATGGGGTATAGATGGGGACACCTGACCTCCCCACCAAATGAAGTCATCTTCCAGCATGATCAACAACTCCTTCACATCCGTGATGCCAACTCCCTCTGATCCTGCCCCAAGGCTTGCCCTCTACATATCCAGTCCTTTTCCCTTTTCCCCGATTCATGTCAGGCACTGCAAAAGGGGTCAGACATGACCAGAAACTTATATCCTTGCTGAGCTGCAGGTTGCCATGGGGACATCATAATAAATACCACCTGAGCAATCAGCCTCCTGCCCCACAAAGTATGTGCCAGGGGACTGACCTGAGTAAGCGGAGCAATGATTCACTTGCCCCAGAAACAACCCCACAGGAATTCCTAAGAGATTCCAGCTGCACTCTGGCCTCAGCTAAGAGCTTCTGAGGTCATCTTGGATACCTCCCCTTCCCAAATCTCCTGCATGTGAAAGGTCCCTTGTTATCCAATCAGTATTGACTGATTCCTCCTCATTACTCACCAGAAGTTTACAATGAATGTGCAAATACAAACTAAAATACATACCAACTTGAACATTGATGGATGCGTTCTATCCATTCTTTTTACTGCACACAGGTTAAAGCTTGTAAATTTCACAAGAACTGACTGAAAAATTGAAAATGAAGGCAATTAGAGGACAAAGCTGATATTTGTGTTGAATTTGTTCATTGTTCTTCATATGAATTGTAGATCATCCCACTTTCTGTTATGATCACAGCAAACACGTATTCTCTTCAAAGTCAGTGTGGACCTAGGGTCCATTTGGACCCCCAGAACATGAGCTCCAGATATCAATTCCTTAATCCCAAGTTGTTGTAAAGATCAGGACAGGATATGTTGCCTACAGAAGACCAAAATAGAGGAATTACAAAGCCTTTACTAGCTGGCAACCAATGTGCTTCCCTTTTCCAAATTGGAAATGACGGAAGCCCAGTTCTATGTTGCCTGCCTGCTTTTACAGTTTCTTTTTTGCTATGGAAACTGGGCAGGAATGTCATGCCCACTATATTTTATAGGTGAGGGGTCATGGCAGAAATGTGATGCAACAGTGTCTCCATCACATGGGGCACAAACACACTCAACTTTTTCCTAGAGTTTATTTGTCAGCCTACTTTACCAACACAGCAGCTGGTGCAGTGACCTGCAAGCACAATGGCAACCCAGCAGCCACATAGTCCAGTCTTTTGGACAGATAGGCCATGGGGCGCTTCTATCCCCCTAAGGTCCGTGTTGAGCCTCCTCTTGCAACTCCTTCTTTCTTATGAACAAACTGCTGAAAGGGCTTAGTGACATCTGATAGGGCCAGGGAGGGAGCCCTGGACAGCTCCTTCTTTAAATCCTCAGATTTTTTTTTTTTCACCTTTGTGAATTCCAATCCATCAGGAGGCTATTGCCTCCTTTCAGGGCTTCATACAAGGCTTTAGCAATGCAAACAAAATTTGGCGCCCACAAAGGAAAATAACACATTGTTCCCAAGAACTCTTGTAACTCTTTTTGGGTCCCCAGCTCCTCTAGCCCTTGAATAGCTTGGGTCTTGGAGCTCGAAAAGGCACAGGTTTTCCCTGTCAAGGTGAATCTGAGCAGTTGCACAATCTGAACACATATTTGGGCCTTCCTCTTAGAGAAGCAGTACACCTTGTCTTGTAACAGCTCTAGTAGCTTCTTCACCCCTCTTTACACAACTCCTGGGTCTCTGTAGCTAACAACAAATCATCTACATACTGTAAGAGAGAAATGTTATGATCATTATTATCAACATGCACCAGATTCTTTGAGAAAGCTTTTCTGAAAATAATAAAGCAAATTTTAAATCCTTGGGATGTCATGTCCACATCAGTTGGCTCTTGCATCCCCCTCTGGAGACTTGTGTTGAAGGCAAACAATTCTTGGGAAGCAGCTGACAAGGGAATACAAAAGAATCTATCTTTAAATCTAACACAGCATACCAGATGCAGTTAGGTGGGAGCAGACTTAAGCATCTTAAAATATAAAGCGTGCCCTGAGAACTGTTGCTTGTTATCAACCTTGGACATTTTAGTAGTTAAATCCCTGTACAGTGCTGAAAGACCACAGATATACTTTTACAAGGAGCAGTCAGGATGAAATATCTGTTTTAGTTAGCATACATCATGTTGCCTTGACATGAACCTCTTAATACAATTTTTTTGGAAAAAACTTATCTTTTTTTGGAAAAAACTTATCTTTTGCTAAATTATTGGGGGTGTCTTTTAAGGAGATTTTTGGGGCCTCCTCATTGATGAACAAAGATAGGCCACTCCTCTCTCCACCAATCAAGAGTTCTGTTCAGTAATCTCTCCCCATTTTAATGATTTTTTTGTTTAATTACAAACTAATTTTGATATCACTTGGATCAACTGGTATCTCAGGAGAAAGCATGCTTTAATATCTATATTTAAAGCACAAACAAAAAAGAACAGCTGTTCATGAATGACATATAAATGCCTGAACAAATACACAGATCATAACAAATAAATGTCTTTACAAAACCAGAGTGCACTCAGGTATATTTCTGGCTGGGTTAAATTACAATGATCCTGTTTTTAAAGTTTGTAATTATGAGAGATTAGTCAGCATTTTTATAGGTCAATTAACAGTGACATCTTATAAGAAGAATTTGAAAAAAGTAAACCCCTCTTATTTACAGTTAATGCACTTTAGTATTTTCATATCAACTACTTTTTGTTGAGGTATACTTGTCTAAGTTAGTAGCCTCTATGGTTTTTTATTATCTCAGATTAGTCGGGCATGCATGTCTCACCAATGTTATAATTACTGTGAGGATCTGTGACACAGTTGTATCAGAGTTTACAGTCTGATAGGATTTTCCCTATACATCATCAGTTAATGCCCTAGAGCTGAGACTCAGGTAGAGACCAATAACCTCATCAATCTGATTTTTTTTTCTGATTCATTTACAAACACTTTCTTGAAACTTTCTCAGATTCCATCATAAACACTTCCTTTTTCCCTCTCTAGCAGCCTTGGAAATTTTGACTTGAAAAAATCCTTTCCCCTATAATGGCCTTTGTATTGCCTACTAGTATCACTTTTCTCTTTTCCTGTTTATTTCCATTCTGTATTTTGTCTACTATGAAGAAGTAACTTATTCCTGCAGACTTTTTAGTTTTGTGGTTTTTAGTGGATAACCAAAGGAAGCACAGAGTTGGGAAGGGGACTCAGAATCCCCTCCCTGTCTGTGGCAGCAATAGTGTACTACCTGCCAGGGAGGCTGCGGGTAGGGAGAGGTGAGCAGTAAGCCTCACCAGAGAGGGTAGGGCAGATAAGGGCCCATGAGCTGAGCTAGCGAGCTCTGTGGGTAACAACAGCTCAATAGTGAAGGGAGGAGGAACAAAGAGAGAGAGAGAATCCAAAAGACAAAGTGAGAGCAGCAGCTGCAGGACCTGTGGCTGAGGCTCCCTGGGGTGCCAAAGAGCTAAGATAACAGAAATCCCAAAAGTGCTCCCACTTCATTCACATAAAAAGCAAAATGCAAGGCAAACATAATTTTGTGTAATTATAACAAAGTAAAGCAGCAGGGTGGGAGTTTTTCTGGGTTTTTAAATAAATAGCTCCAAATCACAGAAAGGGCGACAGCAAGACATTTAGAATTCCCCAGCCCAGATAACTGATTTGACTGTAACCTGAGAAAACAAGCATGTTAGGGAACACAAGCACATCCGGAAAACACAGAGCAAACAATTCAGACAGACAAATAGACAACAACATCCTGGGAAACCACTTGGTTTCCTTTTCTTGCACTCTGACCTCCTTTCTCACTCACTGATACTCTCTGCTGGACTGCAAACCAAAGCAGAGTTGCCCTCTACAGCCAAACTTCTCACAGATTTTCTCCCTGGAAAACAAAGGTAGAGTCCTGAAACACAACCTGCCCCACAACAAAGAAAATGAATTAGGGAATATTTATCTGTGAGAAAACAAACTCTCTCAATGAGACAAAAAGCATGTCAATAAAATCTCCTGGAATACTCATCGAGATAGGTTGGCACAATCTCCCATGTCTGGAAGTTAGGGCCCATGAAACAATCTTCAAAAGCCAATCAAATCTTACCTAGATGGGAGTAGACTCTGTCAGCGCTTTCCACACCACACCGTTCTATTCCATCAGCCACTTCAGGACAGTTAGCTGAAATCAGCTTGTGGCACCAAAGCCACCCCAAAGCAGCTCATAGGCACAGAGGCCATGTGGGCCTTTTTGCACAAGCCTCTTGCCTGTGGGGATCCCCCACAGATGAGCCCCCGAATGTAAAGGCCAGGATTGGATATATTGCCCACAGGAGAACAAATTATGGGAATTACAGAGCCTTTATTAGTCCTTCACAAATGTGCTTCCCCTTTCCAAATTGGAAACCACAAAGGCCCAGCTCTTTGTTTCCTACCCACTTTTATAATTTCTTTGTTGCTATGGAAACTGGGCAGGAATGTAGTGCTCCATATATCCTACAGGTGTGGGGTCATGGCAAAATATGTTGCTTCTATATCCTATGGGTGCGAGGACTCAAGAAGATGGATTTATAGGTAAGCATGAGCAAAAAGTCTGCATCTTATTGCCCCAAATGGTTCCTGTCGCCTCTTTATTTCCTACATGTTTGTGAAGTTCTAACAAGGCAAGGGAGTGAGGAATGGGGCAATTCAGGCAAGTATTTACTTTTATGTAAATACTTCAGGAAAGGGTCAAACTAAATTGAATTCTACCTCAATCTCTTCTATTTCTAAAAGTGAACAAGGTATTACGCTAGAGGCTATTCCTTACACTGTGAAGCTACAGAAGGATGGATGCCTGTTGCTCCATCTGAGCAGAACTTTGATGCTGAAAAAGAGAGCTAAGTGACCCACTACATCCTCTCTCTTCTCCTCTACTCTTGGCTTCTCTGGCCGCTCTGGAGCCATCTAGAGTTGTAGCAACTTAGTATTGATCACTAACTCCACAGCCTCACCCTTTCTGGGGTGATGCTAGAGGACAAGGAGACCTGTTAGCCTATGGGTTTAGAACCTAGAGCTCTTGGGCATCTCCCATGGCCTGAACCTCTTTCCTGATCTCTTCCCCACAATCTGCACAGCTATCCTTCCCAGGCAATACACCTAGACTCACCTCTCATAGAACACTATCCTGGCCCTGGCCCTGAGTTCAACCCAGGGATGCTGCTGGTTGGGGTCCCTGTGTACAACCCTACAATCTTCTAAACTTGCATTCCTGAGAGTCGTCTAAGACTCAGCAGTAGACAGTAGAGATTGCCATGAGACATGTAACCCCACCTTCTCAAGACAGAGGAGAGCAGGCAGCAGTGCACCAAGTAGCAGCAGGAGAGAGGCCAGCCCTGCACTGCCCAGCATGGCAGCCTCCCCATTCTCTATAGGTCTTCAGCTCTAGCCTGGGCCCAGTCCCAGGTGCATAACACCTGCAGGCTGAGCGGGGTTCCTAGAGAGAGCCAGGCCACAATTGGGGAAGGAGCAGGCTACGTGGACACAAGCCATTCCTTTCAGCCTGGCCCTTCCCCTTGCTCCTCTCAGTCCTGGTACTGCTTGTGTCCCAAAGAACCTAGGATCTTAATTTAGGAGTCTGGCTCAACTCTGAGATCTGATAGTACTCATCAACATTTGTTACCACCCATGTCTCTCTAGGACTCAATTTTACCTGCAATGAAATGAGACTATCTATACAAATCTTAAGAAATCTTGGATTCATCATTTTTTCAAGACAGGCGCCCTTTCCTCCAACTTGTTGGAATTTTGTTAATATCACTTCTTTCCTCCAACATTGTGTGTGTGTGGGGGTTGTGTGTGCTTCATCAGGCAGCAGCGGAACTGGACCTTTCACAATTACATTAGGATGGCTTTTTTGATCTTGGAAAAAAATATTAGTGTATAGTGAAGGATAGTGATACCATTTCTACTCTCAAAAAATATAAAAAAATTAAAACCTTCTGTTTCTGCATCAGTGGTGTGTACCATGCACCTGCAGCCTTTATCAAATTCTAAAGCTTGTGCAAAACAGCCAACAAGATAACTTCCTGCCTGGATGAGTATAAATCCACTCCTACTTTACAGCCCCTATGCAGATGTCAGTGGTCACGGACAGATGAATTAAGGGGACATAACATCCAACCTGAACTGCAAGTCTCTAGGTCTTTGAAGATGACACTGGTAAACAGCATTCCTTATCCCCAATATGATATATTTCATTTACTATTCTGAGAGAGCAGAGATGGAGGAGACTTGGAATTTATCATCTGTATAAAAGTCCAGGATAAAAATTGTTCAGTTCCCAGTCATACAGGATGTTACACAAATTCCATTCTCCTTTGAAGCGTGACAGCACAATCCACAAGCTTAAAGCAGTAGTCATGGTTGTGCTCACTGTAATTCATTAAACACAGGCACCAACCCTATCTTATTGACTTTTTAGACTGCCTTGTTGTTCTGGGAACATTCTTTGGAGCTAATTCTTGCAGTAAATTACAGGTGAGAGACTTGTGTAAAGTCTAAAACTTGGGTTTGAAATTATTGCTGGGGTAGCTACCTGCCACTGTCCAACATTACTTAAGTGACTTTGTGTTCAATAGACCTTCTAGGTTCCCATCTACTAGATCCAAGTATACTGAACCTTCCCCTTACCCCATGCAGGTCACACCAGAGTAGCCAGAATCCTCCTTTGTAAAGGCATCTGCCTGTGGCAGTGTGCACCTCTGGCTGCTTGCAGAATGAAAGATTACTCAGAGATGAGATTTAGTTCTGTCACTGAGAGATCCCAGAATGGCTTATTCTTGAGCTTAAGAGAACCTCAGGGAAACAGCAGTGAGCTGCAAACTCTGTGGTTATTTATTGCTAACTCAAGGACATGAGAACAAAGAGGTAGAAAAGGCACTTTACAACAGAATATATGTGCGTTTTGGTCATGGGACAAGGAGGGGACAGGATGGCTTCTTGTGTGATGTATGATAACATACTTTAAGGCTGGGACTGTCCAGACTATGCTCAGGAAGGAAACCACTCCTCAGGGTCTGCAGTATCCTAAAGCCAGGCCTTGGCTCAGCAGACAGGACAATCCATCCTACGTGTCCAGGCTATGGTGACCTCCCACTGAGAGTCACACTTGCAGTTCTCCCACAGTACCAGAACTTCAGAGCAGTGTGTGTCTTAGCTGAGAAATGTTCTGCAGAAGCCAAGTCCCAGATATCTACTTGGGTGGCACCTACAGGGACACAATTCACTAGCGAGACCAGCACACGGTCCAGATGCTCGAAGAAGTAGTGCAGTGTGAAGAGAGGGATTGTGGAACCTACCTGCCTCACCCATGTCAGCCGCCTGCTCCTCCTGCCCACTCTCACTATCCTGTAGGGGTCCTCATGCTGACTCTCCTCTCATGGCTACTCCACAGACCTTGGCCTCTCCTTCCACCTGCACACAGATCTGCCTTCAGGCTTCAGCCCTGTGCAGTCTCAGGTAGGGGAGTGACACTGAGGGGCTCATCTCTGCACAAATCATCCAACATGCACCACTCTGGGAGTTGATTCTGCTGAGTGACATGGACTCTTGTCTGAGTCAGGTCACAGATCTGAGCCTGGCACTGTCCATCAATGAATGGCAGGATCCAGCATCATGCAGGCTGGCACGACCAGGACCTTAGAGAAGTAGTGTTCACAGAGACCACACAGTCTGTGGTGGGTTTCTCAGTCAGTTCTTTTCTGACACTTTAATAAGAATACATAGGACCCTGATGGACAGGACAGGGAGAGGGGGAGCAATAGACTGAGTTTTTAATGCCAGTTGCCAGTCTGTTGTGGGAAAGGAGCTGTCACTCAGGAAAACAAAGACCACATGTCAAATGAGAGTAAAAGTTTGATGAATCCACAGAAGCAAGTGGTGGCTTAACAAGCAAATGTCATAGAGGAAATGAATTAGTGAAATGGATCGTGACACCATTCCACCTTCTAATGAAATGAAAATGATGTGAAAAAGGGTACCAGGGAAAGCCAGATAGAAGTGGGAAAAGATGAGATTCTACCCGATTGTTCTTTCTTTCTTTTTTTTCTTTTTCTTTTTCTTTGGCAGAACCGGGGATTGAACTCAGGCCCTCACGCTTGCCAGGGAAGTGCTTATTCCACTGAGCCATCTCCCCAGCCTCATGTTTTTGTTTCCTGCTTTTTTTTACCCGGTTGTTCTTTCCATACACCAGCAGGTACAGTGTTCTGCACTAGTACATTCCACAGCAGGGGCAGAAATGCTCCATGACAGAAATTCCTAACTGGATCTATATCAATCTGCTTCTGTCATTGCAATCCAACCAATAGTGATGGAGGCATACAATAAATTAAGTAAATATAAAAATCAATCTCAACTACAAGCATCTTAGGTCTTTAAAGAAGACATTATGCACATCATAACCCATCTTGAGATTCAGGACTTTTTATTGCTGTTGTGCATAGGGTAGAAATGGAGAAAGATTGGAATTTATCATTTGTATAAAGGTTCAGGTAGGAAATGTATTGAAACTTTTCAACAATGTGAGTGGTGTTTCAAGCATTCCACTCTGCCTTTGCAGGGTAAAATCACCATTGACAAACTGAAAGGGCACTTGCTAAACAGAATGACTTCCAGGCCCTGCTGAAAACAGAGTCATCAGCGAGGCAGTCTCAACTGGAGAAGTCACCTGGGGAGCAAGAGATGAAGAGCATCCCCTAGATTGTGGCCATGCACCCCCACCCCAACACCCAGGGTCTCTGAGACTGAGCCCTGCTCTGGATACACAAAGCTCTTCAAGAAGTAGAACTCAGCTTGAGCTGATTTGCATAATCAGTGGGCAGCTTTCTGCAGCAAGAAGATAAGAGGGGACTGGGAAGAAGCCAGCCCAGCCTGCCCCAGGAAGCAGCATCACCCGTATCTCCACCATGGCCTGAGCCCCGCTCTTCCTCTGGCTGCTGGCTCACTGCATAGGTACTTCCCTGGGACTGAACCCACTGATTGAGGTCAGGGCTCTGGGAACAACCTGGCCCTCACTCTCAGCAGATGAGTTGCCTGTCTGTGTGGGCAGAGTTCTCAGGAATCTATTGCAGGAAGGGGGACTGGGAGGCTATGTTCCTCACACTGTGTTCACTGACCTGTCTGGGTGATAGAGGTTACAGCTCTCGGGAAGCAGCAGCCGGTTCACCATGAGCTCAAAGCCTCTGTTCTCCAGTAACCTCCAAGATCACTGATGGACACTGATGAGAGGAGGCTCCTCGGGCCCAGGGAACATGTGATCTTCATCCAAACCCTGCTGAATTGGGTATCTTGAGAGGATTTTTCACAGACTAACGCTTTCTCTCTTGTTTTTACAGACTCCATGTCCTCTTACACTCTCACCCAGCCACCATCAGTGTCAGTGACATCAAGAGAGACAGCCAAAATCATATGCTCTGGAGAAAACCTGGAGGATAAATATGCATCTTGGTACCAGCAGAAGCCAGGCCAGGCTCCTTTGCTACTCATCTATGCAGATAGCACCCGGCCTTCAGGGATTCCTGATTAATTCTCTGGTTCTAACTCAGGGAATGTGGCCACACTGACCATCACAGGAACACAAGATGGGGATGAGGCTTTCTATTACTGTGCTGCAGTAGATGGCACTGGTAGCCACTTTCAGTGACTCACAGCGACACAGACAGATGAAGCCATGGGACACGAACCTCACCAGGCATGGCCTCGGTGATGTTCGCCCTCTGAGCCACAACTGTGACCTTGGTCTCCACTCACTGAGACTGTTTTTCCAGAGGCCTACGCCATTTAAAATGTGATTCTTTCCCAGAATTAGTCAACATCAATTTACTTTAATCCATGACCCTGCTGAAACTGGTTCACAGGGTCCTGGAGTAAAAAATGTCTCCAGAGAGCCTGGTTTCTGCTTGAGACTCTGACACTTGGTTTTTCAACACAGCATACACAGGAGGAAAACTCACTAGGACACCTATGTCTCTGGGAATGAATCCTTGAAATAGGACAAAGGAATGTAAGTCCCAGGGAAGAGTATCTGCAGGATGAAATGGGCTGTTCTGTCCACTCATTTTATATGTCAGAAAACAAATCATTCTACCGTGCGTGTGACTAAGAAGTGTGCACCTCT
Source organism: Tympanoctomys barrerae (assembly GCA_002564285.1). Lineage (NCBI taxonomy): Eukaryota > Metazoa > Chordata > Mammalia > Rodentia > Octodontidae > Tympanoctomys > Tympanoctomys barrerae. The sequence goes on along the minus strand of NDGN011537750.1, from coordinate 7,281 downwards.
TCACCTGTGAGCAAGGACAGAAATGTCTTTGCACAAGGCATTTCATGCCATTAAAAATAACTTAGCCTTGTTACAAATCCCATAGGTCAAATTTGGAACTCTGCATAAGACTGACACTGTCTTGGCTACTTTTCTTTCATTGCTGCTGCAAAATACCCAACCAATAGGATAGAAATGGGGAAAGATTGGAATTTATCATCTGTATAAAGGTTCAGGTCGGAAATGTATTAAAAAATTTCAGCAATGTGAGCCGTGTTTTGAGCATTCCACTCTACCTTTGCAGGGTAAAATTACCACTGACAAAGTTGAATCACCAAAGTTAAAGAGGGAAAGGTTTATTTGGCTCACAGTTAGTGGTGGTTTTAGTCCATAATTAGCCAGATCCAAAGCAGGGTGGTGTGGCTGAGGGGCAGCAGTTCAAGCCAGCAGAAGACAGCAAAGCAACAAGAGCAAAGATGGGGGAGAACAAGCCTCTTTTCCCTCCTTAAATTGTAAGCAGACTACTGCCCTTGGGTGGGGGCAGCACTCACACCATCTCTGTGCCCTTCTCTTGCTCAGGCTCAGGATATGTACAATGTAAGGACACTGGTACCCTGCTGAGTCACTTAGTTAAACTTCTCAACTCAAACTGACACCACGAACAACACCCTAGAGTGGTAAGGTCGTGTGGCCAGACCCTAGATGTAGTAGTGCCGAGCTACTTAGTTAAGCTTCACATTGACAGTGTACCAGCCATCACAGACACGAACACTAGTTTCTGCTCCTCTCATGCCCTTCATTATGGTAGAGTCTGCTGGATCCTCTGAGCCGCACCACAGTATCGCTGAAGCTTCTGCTGCACTGTCTCCCTGCTCAGGGACTCAACACCACACTAACCTTCCTCCCTGGCATCACTTGGGTTGGAGCTCCAGCCTCCAATGTGAATAAACCACTCCCAGAAACCAACTTGGTCGGAAAGTGTCCCTGCTTCTTCTTGTTGAGAAGAGTTGAAGACAGAAAGTATCTACTTAGTGGCAGATGATCTAGATAGCAGAAAACAACCAGATTCCAGTCATGTCTCCTCATAAAAATGACTCTTATTATGGTTTCCTTTGCCTTCCCTGACTTTATGTGTCCAGCCGAGCATTCCTATATACTTTCCACTTCAAGTAAGTAGTAACTGTAGGATCCAGTTATCATGACTTGAGAGAGCTCTGCAAGTCTTGCTGAGCCGCCAATGGCGCAAGGCTGTGTGCATGGTGTATCACAGAAGGGGCAGGGGCAAGTGTAGGTGTGCGCTGCTGGCCATTCAGCATGAATGCACATGGTCTCTGAGCCCTCAGTTTCCAGATCAGTGGTGCATATTGGACACCTGCAGAGATGCTATTCTGTTTTAGAAGTTTCCATGTCCTGTGCAGATATTGAAAATAGGGCTCCAACTGAACTGGATCTGTTGAAATCTATTCCACCTTCCCGGATCCATTCAAACTTTGTAGGGCCAGGTCAATCAATTAAATGTACATAGAATCCAGCCACAACCCACGACTGTGCCATTTCTCCCACCTGGGTGAAGTATGAAAATTATTAATCGCCATGCCTGGAGTGTAGATGGGAAGACACCTAATCTGTCGTGTGCGTCACTGACTGGACAGGACTCTGCAGTGAACTCCAGATCTCAGGACTTTGACTGCACCAGAACTCTCAGCTTGCAGACAACCCTTGTGCATTCTTCCAGGTGACCACTGTGAGCCTACCTTGTAAATCCCTATATATTATATATAGTGGTGGGGACAGGAATTGAACTCATGACCTTGAACTTGCCAGGCAGGCACTGTGCTGCACAACTATATCCCCAGTCCTACTATTATATATTTTTTACCTTCTAGTGAACCTAACTGATACAAGTTATCAATAGGTTTCACAGAACTAGTTGTTATATTTTTGCCAAAATGACAAAAAATGGAGAGTTCCAGAGTGTGTAATATTTTTCCAGGAAAAACATGGCACAAGGGTACAGGAGCTGGACCTTTCCTGACTCTCTGCACACCATGATGACACCTCCCTGTGCTGCACTGGGAAGGGCAGGAAGGGTGCAGCTGATAGAGGGTGAAACCTGTCTCCCTGTCCCTGTCCTCTTAAATGACTGGGGCTTGGGGGTGACCTAAAGGAAAGATCCAGCTCTAAAACTCCTCTACCAGCAGGGGGCAGCAGATCTAAAGCTAGGGGGAGAAATTGGCTACATGGGGTTTGTGGCAAAGGAGTTACAAAGGGCTGAGGTCAGTCCTTGGATTAGAACACAAGAAATGTCCTATGTCCTATGCCCTGGGCTTCAGTGATCACATTCTTAGAGACAGATTTTCACAGTCACACCAGGAAGATAGTGGGAGTCCAGGCATGGTGGGGCCCTCATCTCAGATATCAGCTTAGGTAGCTCTTGCCAGACTGAATTCCCTAAAGGGACCACCCCAAGGTCCAGACACTATAAGAGGAGACTGAGTGTGAGAGGATAGGGCAACACTCCCAGGGTCTGTGTTCTTCACCCAGGATGGCTGCCTGGGCTTCCTGCCCACTCTCAAGGTACTATGTCTCACGGTTCTCCATTGGTCCCAGCATTGGACCCCTACTCCAGAGACACCTAATCCTTCCTGGCCTCTGCTGCCACCTCCATGAAGATATGGCCTTAGGCTATGAGTCCTTTGCACAAGTGCAGCCTCAGGTTGGAAGGGAGTCCTCAAGGCCTCAGCCTGGATGGAGCATCTCCAGCCTCCTGGTGAAGAACTCATAGATCTACATGGACTCCCTGTGGTGGGCCACTGCTCTAACCATGGCACAGCCCCAGTCAGTGGTAAGACACACATCGCTGGAGTCCCCACTATCATCCACCATGCAGACTTCTGTCCTAGGAAAGGCCATAGGGCCGAGGAGCCAATCTACCTTATGTAGATTCCATGGAGCCTGCAGATGGACTCTCCTTCAGATCAGGCTGTGGGTAACTTTCAAGATCACACAAATCATTGATGGGAGAAAAAATAGATAATTAACTTATCAATTGCTACTATATTGTGTAAAGAGGATATCAAATAACACATAGAAAGAGACTAGAAATTCCAGTGAGTCAATAAAAGCAAAGAGTTGGTAAGATACACAAGATCTAATCTGTGCTATAATTAGTAACTCTTGCAACAAACAGGAAAAATAAAAATACTTTGGACCTGCTAAAGAAATACTTTTCAACTGTATTAGCTGAGAGACAATACGTGGCACCCACAACTTAAAAGACACTTTCAGCAGATTCTGTCCACAATCAGCTGGCTCCAGGGCAGAAAAATCATGACAGAGGGTATGACAAGGAAAGATGCTGAGTCATGATGGCCCAGAAGCAAAGGACGGAGTGGTGCCAGAGAGGCAGGGGTGGAGTCCACACAAGTACCCAAGGGCACACCTCCATGACCCACTTGTTATACCCTAAAGTGTGGTTTACTAATTCTCTAGGTAGGTACCCATCCAAGCAAGTTGACCTAGTTGAACTTAAGCACCACACCAACCCAACTGCTTGTGTCCTTGGGACAGGGGAATGCCATAGAAAGAAACAAACCCAACCTATGAACTGAGAGGATAAATTTTGAAAATTCTGTTTGGAAAATGTAAATGTGTCTATGAGAACAAGCTTTGCTTTGCTTTGTTTCTGTTTTGAGATAGGGCTTTGCTAACTTGCTCTGCCTGGGCTCTGCCTTGTAAATCTCCTGTCTCAGCCTCCCAGAGGCCAGAGACTACAGGAAGGCATCATCAGTTCCCAAAGAAAAATGTCACATGTGAAAAGATTTAACCAATGCCCAAATGACCCAGGGTGAGTTCACAGTGACACACATGAGACTGAAAGTGCATCGAGGGAACCAGAGATTTCAAGGAAGAGGAAGGAAAGGTGTCCATAGTCCACCCTCAGCTGAGTCAGGTTTCATGGTCCATTACTCAAGAAGACCTAGGCCAGCCCATGGCAAGGCATCAGGAGGTCACAGCCTTCCTGAGCTTCATCCATCACATATAACAGTCCAGGAGGGTTGAGATAGGGCTACCAGAGTCCATAGCTGAAGAATAACTGTGATTGGGACGTTGGAGCCAAGACTGATTCTTCCACTCAAGAAGAAGCTAGAGGAAATTGGGGCTCCAACCCTTACTCTTCATTCTGCTGTTCTGACCCCCACAGCTGAGAAGAAAGCTCCCTGAGAGTCTTCAGTGCTGAGCCCCAGGGGCGGAGTCATTGTATAACCACTGAACACTGGCCCAAGGGACCCAGAGGAAATAAGAGAGGCCTGGAGTGGCCCAGCTTGTGGACCTCAGGACCCAGAGTTCTGGAATTTTTCCATCATGGCTTGGACTCATCTCCTGCTCTTGCTCTTTTCTCTGTGCACAGGTGACCTGCCCAGGCCTGGTCCCAAGTTCTACCACCACAGGGCCTGAGATGTACCTGCCCCAAACTATGGGCTCAGCCCAGGCGTAGTCTGTGGATGGGATCTACAAATGGGTCATTCCTCCACAGTCCCCCCTCTCTTCTCTCTTGTAGGTGCCATGGCCTCCTGTGTCCTAACATAACCACCTTCAATGTCAGTGGCCCCGGGAGAGACAGCCACCATCATCTGCTCTGCAGAGGCACTGACAGAAAGTTATGCATACTGGTTCCAGCAACAGCAGCAGGGACAGACTCCTGCATGAACAATACACAAAGATAGTGAGCGGCCTTCAGGGATCTCTGAGAGATTCTCTGGCTCCAGCTCAGGAACGACAGCCATGCTGACCATCAGCAGAGCCCAGGCCAAGGATGAGGCTGATTACTACTGCTTCTCAGCAGGCAGCAGTGGTAAGTAGAGCACAGTGGTACAGACAGTTGGGGAGCTGAGACACAAACTCCTTCACTGGCTATGTTAGCATTCTTCCTCCGCCACCAGGAAGACCAGAGACAAAGCCATGAGCAAGTGTGGTACAGCTCACTCACACAGAACAAATTCTGACGAGTCCTCCAGGTCGGCTCTGCACAGAGTCAACCCTACATGGAGGGATCCAAGGAAGGATAAAGAGGTGGAGACATCTATCAATCTCCATAGCCCTGGATTTCTATATAATGCTGACTGAGCCACAGCATTGCCCAAATATTCTAGATACTTCTAGTAGTGCCTGATTCATCTCTCACCCTGAAGCCCTAAATCCCATGGCGGTCTGGGTCCCGAACTGAGTGATCCAGTGCAGTAGACTTCCTTTCTTCCCCTCATCAGCAGAGAGTGACCCACTCAGCTAAGCTCAGGCTTCTGTCCCATCTACAAGTGCCCTCACTGGAAATCACTGTTGACACACAGAACTCTCTCTTCCCTAGGTTCATGTCCCTTTCAGAATATTTTACTTTAATGAATATCTATGGCCATGCACACAAGACCCCACTCCAACTTAGGATGCCAGGAAGGGCTTCCAGCTTTATGGTTCTTTGTATGGATGTTGAGTTCTTAACTGCTTCCCCATAAGTGTTACTTTTCTTTCTTCCCAGTTCTTTTTTTTTTTATGTTATGTGTTTGGTCTCAATATGCAGCTCAGAATGGTAGTGATCCTCTTGTTTTCAGCCTCCTCAATGCTGGGATTACAGGTGTGTGCCACCACTCCTGGACTCATTCACCTGCTCAGCATGTCCTGGAGGCAGGGCCAGTATGGTAAGCAGGACCGAGGATTGAACCCTGGTCTCTGAGCTTGCCAAAACAGGCGCTTAGTCTACTGAGCTATCTCACCAGCCCAAATCGATTGGTATGTTTTATTTATTCATTCACTCATTCATTCATTCTTTCATTTATTCATTTATTGGTAGCAGGGAGCAAGCTCAGGAGCTTACGTTTCCCAGGCAGCCACTGATTTCACTGAGCTACCTCCCCACCATGCCCAGTTCTCTCGGGACAGCCTATGCATCAACTGTCCATCTCACAATTTGTGTAGAGAACACCCAAGCAGATGAGCTGTCCCCAGTAGGGGACATCAGGGCACACTGAAGGCACTCAGTAACCTGAAAACACTGGTTTCACCCCGGAATTCCAACCACAAATGTCTAAATGCAGCAACTACATCTTACTTGTCCTTCTATTTTTATGAAACAAAAACAAAACCAGAGTCTGATGTACTAGGTATGCTGGGTACTTTCTTGAAGACTGACTGACTGAAAAGGTTAAGTTCCACAGAGTTAAAGCTAAAATAACTTACAATTAATGAAGTGATGTTTGCCAAACAAGTAAGGACATCTTTGTAAATGCCTATTTTGGTTGTGAAATACTTTTCTATAGTTATTTGAAGTCATTGAAAAGATTTCAATATTGATGTATAACAGCTTAAACTTTGAAATCTGTTGGTGTTAAGCAGGTATTACAATACTTTCATGTACTAGAAATCTATAGTATTATACTGCACAGTAAAATCAGCAAAAATTACAATGTCGACATTTCTCGTTTCGCATCCTGCTCATGTAACGACTGCTGAGACTTAACCACCAAGGCGTGTGGTCAGACTTACAGCCTGCTCCTAGCACTTACGATTCATCTCTTTTTTATTTTACTGGTACATTTCTACAAGGCTTGTTTAGAAAGCCTCAGTGTCTTATTTTGTTTTTAAAGTTCTATACTTTCTGCCGATTGCACCAGGCAGTACATCGCTATAGTTTCACGTTGTTTCACATTACAGTGCTGTTTGTAGGAGTTACGCGAATAACAGCCAAATCATCAAGTTGGAGCTTCCTTTGGCCGTTGTTCTTGACGCGCAACAGAACATCCATGCTGTAGTATAGTGCTCATCTAGCGAGCTACTCGTTTAGTGGTCTAGCCACAAGAGTAGAACTTGGTCATCATACGAGACCATCTTTACATATAAACAAATTGCACTAAAGAGGCAAAACACACTGCTGCTCTAGAAACAACATCTGCAGAGAGAGAGAGAGAGAGAGAGAGAGAGAGAGAGAGAGAGAGAGAGAGAGAGAGAGA
>NDGN011537743.1:857-13052 GCA_002564285.1 Tympanoctomys barrerae | reverse complement strand
CTCTTTCCTAAAAGAGGCCAAGGGGCTAAGGAGATGGCTCTGTAGAATAAGCGCTTGCCTGGCAAATGCAAGGGCATGAGTTCCATCCTCAGTTTCGTCAATAAACAAAACAAACAAACAAACAAACAGAAAAAATCCCTAAAAGATGCCAAAAGCCAGGTAACCATGAAGGTAAAGCCTATAGCAAATATCCTAGAGTACTTTTAGATTTCTTTTACGGGGATCCACTGGATCTTGTCCAAAAAATAAAAGCTTGTATATTATTAAGGCCTTAACTATGCTACTCAGTGGGCCCCACATATCCCTTCAAGCTTCAGAAGTTAGAAAATTTACAGGAATAAATTTGTCTCAGTTCTTAGAAATTACTCAAAAAGTGTTCCATAACAGACAAGATACAAAAATGAAAATATAGACAGAAAAAAGGAAAGTGATGCCTGCGGCCTATAAGAAGGAAGGCCATTTGGAAAACAATTTAAAAGTCCTGTTGCCCTGTACACAGACAGAGAGAAGAGATGTTTCATGCAAAAATGTCCAAATCTGCTAGAGACAGAAGAGTGTGTTATGGAATCAGAAGAATTATCACACTGATGAGGTCTTGGGTCTCTGCCTCTTGGCCCCAGGGAATGCTTATCAACTACTAATGTAAGGGAAAAGTCTGATGGATTTTTGATAGATACCAATGCAGACTTGTCAATATTTTCATGGCTTTTGGTCTCACTTCCAAATCAGAGAGTGCTCTGAATTTTCCAAAGGCTTGGGCATAAGACAATCCCCTAGGTCTGACAATTCATGTTCCCCTAGTAATAATACAGTTGTTGAGACATAAAACTAATTTAATTGAGACAATATCTAGTGTCCATAGAAGATACTCTCTTGGAGAAGGCTTCCTCAAAAAAAGTTGTAAATATTGAAATAATGAAATATATTAACCATAGATAAACTCTTTTCCCCCTAAATATTTCTTATATGAGATCTCTGCTGACTGACCTACAGAAAGTTCTGAGTTTCTTTATAATTACAAACTTAAAAAAAAGATTATTACATTCATGATACTTCTGCTAATGTCTCAATAGCTGTTCAAAATATTAGACATCAAATCAATGGTATTTGAGATGCTGAGTTCCCATGGATCCTATCTTTATAGAAAGCCATTGTTGCAGGTAGCTGAGTTAGATAGAAATATTATAGGCAGTAAGACAGGGCTGGGCCCTTGAAAGAGATAAAACAAAAGACAAAATACCTTAAAACTGTGGGAGGGACAGATGTTCCCACTATGGGCCAGACCTAAAGATCAAAGATCAAACAAATGCCGACCTCCTTAAAGGCTGGCATCCAAGATTGTTCATCATCCTGATAGAGCCCAAAGAATCATTGATCTGACTACTACTGGATGACTACCTGATAAAGTCCTGTTCTACACGCATTCCTGCTTGCCACGTGACTTGCTTCCTCATTTGGTCCTGGACTTAATCAATTTTACCTGAGCAATGGTGCTTGTAAGCCCATTGGTTTACCATAGTCTTTTCCCACCCCACATCCACCTAAGCGAGTTCCTATTTTCTCTACCTTAGCCCCACGTGATTTTGCCCTATAAAAATAACCTGGAAGGGACAACTTCCTGGGCAACCCTCTTGGGTCCTCCTTCTGTCCCTCTGAGACAGAAGCTTTCTTTCACAATAAATATTCTACTCTTAACCTCCGTTTGTTCCTAAAATCCATTCTTTGATTTTAGAGAACACAAATTCGTCCCAGATACCTTTCAGGTCAGGAGATCATTTTCCCTGATATCACCATTACTGGCTTCTTTTGGTAAAAATCTTTAATTATATTCATAATTATCCTCTTTATGTTATTATTTGGCCCATGCATGTTTAATTGTTTCTCTGGTTTTGTCTCCTCCAGAGTCAAGGTTATATGCCTACCCAAGAGGAAAATTCCTTTTGCCTGTTGAGGGTCTTTAGATATAACCTCTGGAGAGTACCTTTAACTGCTAGTCAATAGCAAGGACCCCTTTCAGCCTGAAAAATCCATTGTTTCCTGGTGGCCTCTTTGATTACTTCTTCAGAGGATAAAATATTGTAGGCAGTCAGACAGGACTAGGCCCTCAAGGAGAAAGTATAGAATATGAGATGACTTCACAAATTTGGGAAAGATAGACACCTCAGCTGTGGGCCAGTCATCAATACAAAAGAGTAAATAAAGGCAGCCATATAATTCCCTAGGGATAGGCATCAGGGATTGATATTCTAAATAGGTATTAATCATCCTGAAGCCAGAAAGAATCCCTGAGGTAACCTCTACAGAAAAAAACCCTATTCTGTATTCATGCCCACTTGCTACATGACTTGCTTCCCCAATTGGTCATTGATTTAATCTAGTTTTCTTGGGTGATTGTGCCTGTATTCATATTGGTTGACTATCATTTTGTCCCACCTGATGCACTACTAGTACGTTCTCTTGTTTTTCACCTTAGACCTGTCTTACCTCATGATTTTACTGTATAAAAATCCTAGAAAAGGCAGCTTCCCAAGCAACACATTCAGGTCCCCCTTCTGCCCTTCTCTCGGAAAGGAGCTTTCTTTTCCCATGGTCTTAAAAAAATCATTCAAATTGAAAGAACATAAAATTTTATCTCTTTCAAAATACACTAACTGAATTTGAACGTATTTATATTTTCATTCTTGCCACTTTCTGAAGTAGTTCTTGATCCTTTTATTTTTTGTTTGTCCCCTTGTGCCCACCTCAAATTCCTAAATAAATTCAAAACATAGATATTTATTGTCATTTTAAGTTTGGTGAAGAATAGAAGTTGCATGGTGCTAGACACAGTTAATAAGATGGATATAGACAGACCATAATATTTTTATAAGCCTGCCTTTCCTTTGGATAGCACTCAGTGGCAATATTTATATTACCATGCCTGATAATGACACGTAAAAAAACTTCCAGAAATTCAGAAAGTGGTAAAAATGATGGGATAAATGCATTCAAAGCAAGGGAGAATAATCTAAGGAGGATTAATAGTATAGGATCTTCCTCTGTAGTATACTTTACAATGATTAAAACACACTATATGAAGTGCCATTGTTACTACTAGCACAGGACACAGTAAAGAACACTTCATAGACATGCCAATAAATTTTCCAGATTAACAGCAAACATATAAATCATTATTTTAAGTTAGAAGAAAAGAACAGTGTCCTTCTAAAAGCTACATATTTTTCTATAACAAGAAACTTTTAGTTCAGAATGAAGTTTTTCACATATTAATATAAACAGTACATAATATAAACTTCTGAGAATCTTGGCTATGTGCTATTACCTTGGATTCCTTTTCATTGTTTCTTTTAGAGGCATTGGGGTCAAGAACAAGGCTTCATGTGTGAGGCAAACATTTTACCATTGAGTTATAATCCCAGACCTTCTTTCTATATCAATACCTTATCTTATAGACAAGTTTAGTATATGTGCTGCTGAAATGAACACTATCTTGTAAACAATATGTGCTTTGTAATTGCTTGTTAATTAAGTACTCATTTACAACCTCAATTGAATCTTAAATCAGGTGTCTTTCTACCTGGAAGTCTTAGTCATGTCACATACAAGCACAATCTTGTTCTTGTATCTAGAATTTGGAAGGTATAGGCAGATGAGGACAAGAGCATACTAAAAGGAGGAGGTCATGAAGTGCTAGAGTATATCCTTGTAGCACCCAAAGCACCTGTCCATATTTTACCACTGTAAGTTTTACATCTCAGGAAACCCTTCAGGCCCAGGGAAACAAGATAGTTTTGTCATATTCCATGAGATTCTGAATCTGATTCAGCTTACTTCAAAAATGTATTGTGTATTGGTCATCTCAATTCAAATGAGGTCCTCCTCTTTCAGTTTTCCGTGGAGAAAAAAAAAGATGTAGTATGATCCATGAGATTACTGAGAAGACATCTGAAAAGTATAGTGCTACTCAAATTGCTTTCTAAAGGCTGCTTAATGTTTCATGGACTGCAAGCACTCTAATTGCAAACTGAAGCCTCAGTCCAGACACAAAAGTTTTATAGAAATATATGCCCAAGGTTCAAGAGTACTGAGATGCTGACTTGATAGTTATATCTTCCTCAAAACTTAGTTACTTTGCAGATTCAACACTTCTGAACTCAACTTTTCCTTTGGGATATTCCACCTTATTCTGCTTTGCTCTTGCTTTCCCCTTTAGGTAACTGCTATCTCAAATATTTCTAAATATGTGGTTAGAAGAAAAGGAACCTCTGAGGCCTTTGAAAAAGGGGAAAGATCACTGGTGAAAGTTTCTGTGAGACCAATGTATTTGGTATTTAAGAAGATATGAGGGATTTGCATCTGATCTAGATAGAGTTGATCATTTTATTATAAAAATCTCCATGATGGATCTAATGAAGAGACAGTTTTGAAATTTAGGGAAAAGAAATATGCAACATGATTAATTTGTTTCCCTTTCTTAAGGTAAAACAATGCTTCATATTTCCCATGTTACATTTTTTTCTATTGTTAACCTTTCTCTTCTTCTGAAGAGCTTTTAATTTCTTCCTGTTGGTCACTTATTTAGGTTTGATGAGGATTTCTGCCTGGATGTGGTTCTTACATCTTGCATTGATATCATAGAATTTATTTTACCAGAAAAAAAAAAAACACCAACCACAACCACAAAAAACATTAGTGAGCTTTCTTCAACATTGGCTAGTTTACTTTGATAATTTTATGTTTGAGTAAAAACAAAACATAGAAAGCTAACATACTTTTATTTTAAAGATGCATTTATGAAACACTTCAAGACTAATTTGATCCTAATTTGTTAATCTACTAAGACTTCACAGTGCATGGCCACTGTTAATTGAGACTATTATTTCAGATTTGTTTCTTTTTGGAACTCTATAAACATATCTAGATATAACCCCTGAAAGATAACCAGGAAAAGTCTCATAATCTTGTTTAATATTATTTTGTATTGGTTATTGGTTATAAATAATTAAACCCTTTTTATTTCAAAACATTGTATATTTAATGGAAATTGTGAAAAAGTAGCAAATTTAACATTTTAGAAAACAGAGTCATCTAAACTTTCCTCGCCACAATTGCTGTCAAGTATTAAGACTATTAGACTTTTGTTCTTCAGAGTTTCCATTAAGGAAACCAACAGTGGCAACATATTATTTTTTTTTTGAAAAATGAACAGAATATGGCTATAATTTTTGCATATGTGGGGAATATAATGGGAGGAACTATTACCAATTTCTTGTGTCTTTCTTCTCAGCCTGCATCTCAAAATTGGATTTCCATAAATTTCGTTGAATAGCTGTCAAGAATCTTACCAGGATCTCTGGAAGATGACCTGGACAAGACTTTCAGAGTAGTATTCAATTTGTAACTTGGAGGAAAAGATTAAAATATTATCACATGCCTAAAAATTCTAAATAGATTTAAGAGATAAATTTAAATTTAATGCATATATATTTAAATGTAATTCATATAAATTTAAATATCATTCATAAGTTAAATTTAAATGTAATCCATATAAATTTCAGGATTATTTTGTATTTTTGTAAAGAATGGTGTTGGTATTTTGATTAGAATTGCATTAATTCCTGGTGAAATCCATACATCAGTTTTGATATTATGGCTATTTTGACGATTGTTCCTGAATATCAAGAATAGAAGATGTCTTTCCATTTCTGATGTCCTCTTTGATTTTTTTTTCTATATTCTACAGTTTTGGGTTTTTTTTTTGTAGAGGTCTGTCATTTCCTTGGTTCAATTCATTCCTAAATGTCTAATTTTTAAAAAGCTATTCAGAATAGCTATTGAGAAAACTATATATTGACCAATATTTTCAGAGATTTGGTCTTTTGTATTTAAAACAAACAAGTGAGCTCTCACCTCAGACTCCTATGGGCAGGCCATGCTCTCAGCCATGTATCTGCCTGTAGCTTTTGTGTTAAATACCTTAGGAAATCAGAAAAATAAAAAAGCAAGTACATGACATAAGTGTTTAGATGTGTATTTTGAATTCAAAACTAATTATGATTGGTCCTTTACTTTGTGAAACCGAGGTTCTCTAGGGAAAGACAACAGGGATATAAAAAAATGTTGAAATAAATCCTCACTGAGATGTAGAAGACAAAAAGAACTTTTGAATGAAGAAAACATTGGTAATTTAAAGAATATGGCAGTTTTTGTACATTGCATAAGATAAAACTATTATACGTATTTTTATTTTGTTAGAATCTATGACCTAATTTTAATAGCTCTCTATAAAAATATGTTTTCTGTGGATCCCTGTATTTAACATTAATAAAGACTAATTAAAGGAGCTTAGTGTTGAAGTAAATTTGATGAATACTGATTTAATAAAGGTAAATAGTTCTGATTTTCTATAGGCTGCCTTACAGTCTTTGTTTTGCTTAGGCAAGTGGTGAATCTTCTAGATAAGTAAGTATGTAAAGTGATTCTCCAACTTATTTTTAGCCAGAAAATTTGAATTTACTTCCAGAGAAATTCTCATGGTTTGGTATTGTATGGAACATAATTTGGGAAATGTTAGATTCCTTTTACTTGGCATGTAGCAAACAGGATTGTGTCTTTTTTTATTTGAAGGAGAATAAAAAATAAGAATAAAACAATAAATATGTTACATAATTTCAAAGAAGATGATAGGAAATTCACAATGGTTATTATATTGTACATTGTTTCTTTTTTAACACAAAATTTTATGTGTATTTTGTCTTCTTATTTGCATCTTAGTGTTTTTAATTCCTCATAGAGACTGACCCTGCTGTCTGTCAATTTACAAACATTAACATTAACATAATATTAAGAAATGTCATCAAGATGTTCAGCCAAATAGCTCAGTAGGTTAAAGCACCTGCAATCAGGCACAGGAGCCTGGGGTTCAATCCCTGGGCCTGTCATGCTGGCTCTGCCCCTGGAGCATGCTGAAACAGCATTTGAGACTGGGCATGGTGATGTGTACCTGCATTACCAGTACTTGGGAGGCTGTAAACAGGCTGATCACTATGAGTCTGATCTATTAGTGAGACCCCGAACACCCTGTAGACCCTTCCCTAAAGTAAAAAGAAAGAAAGAAAGAAAGCCATCAAAGTTTAGAAGCAAGAAAAGGAAAAAAAGAAGATGAGAATGTGAGGTAAAATGCTACACGTCTACCTAACTGAAATGTATAGGTAGGTTCACTTGGGTGAAAGATGCCTCTGAATCCAAGAGCAGCCCTTAAATCATAAAACGCTCCACAACACTTGTTTTTGTGCCTTATTGTATCTCATTGAACTATGGGGTTCTGGAGATTCTTTACTCTGACAAGACAGATACATTTCATTTTCAAACTTTTCTTAAGGTAACTATTGTTGCCAATGAGTTATCTAACATATCTACCTTTCAAAAGAGAGAAACAAAAAGATTTAAAATTCATTGCAATTTGAAGACTGGAAAGGCTTACTCTTCCTTTGGATTGTATTTTAAACAAAAGCGTTATTTGTCTTTTGTGCCATCTGCTTCTTGGTTTAGAGATGGGGAGCTATCTATTCCTGGTGTGAAAGCTTGCTGCTTATCCTTATATGAATCTTCTCCTGGGTATTCAAAATTCCAGAGCAAACAGGAAACAGTAGAAGCTAGAGTCATAAGGTCTGCTTGTGTTATATTTGAGCAAGAGATAAGAAGCCAGGTTATTGTGAATTAAATATCAAGTTCCCAGAAGACAACCTATTTTTTTTTCTTTTTTCTCTGTTAGGATTGGTCACTTTTATATTTGTTTGTTAGGTTTTTCAGTGGCGTAACAGAGAAGCAGAAATGAAAGAACAGAATGGAATAGGCCACTGAGCAGAAAAAGAAGAGGACTGATGATAGAAAAGTGGGAGGATCCTCTCACTTGAGACAGGGAAGATGAGACTTTATGAACTTTTTCTAGGGGTGAAGTTTGAAAGGAATGTTCAGTGACATACATGGAGCTGAAAGGAGACTCATTTGTGTGCATAGGAATGGTAAAAGGAAGTTGTATCCAGGGCTGGAATGGAGAAGGAAGACAAAGTGATCATTGTGAAGGTAAGCTACTGTTTGGGATTCAGCCATGTTAAATCAAGGCCATGATAATTTAGTAGTATGTACTCATCCCGGAGTATATCAGTATTCATATCTTTTTCATACATGACTGAATTTGTAAATTGATGCTGAGAGCTTTCTTTGTGCTTGTGAATAAATAAAATGTTTATATTTGTGTGTCAAATAGTATATCATCCTTGGGAGAAATTCACAAATTAGATTAATCTTTAATTTAATGGCTCACTTCTTATAAGTAATGATATCCTTGTTTTCAGTACTTACATTTTATTTCACTATGTGTCTGCTTCACAAAGTGATTATATTTCTTGCATGGAGGTGGCAATACACATAACACTTCTTAATTATTTCCATCCTTTTCTTTCTTTTCTCTCCCTACTTCTCTTGATCCCTTTCCCACTTCAAAAATATCTATTTCCTTATTCCTTATCTGTTTATGAATACTTTTCTGTATTTATATATTGAATTTCTCATATAAAAGAAATCCTGAAATATTAAAGCTTGTGTGTCTGAATTATTTCAATCAACAATAAATTTTCAAGGTGCATAAGTTTTGTTACACATGTCTCATTTATCCTTCATGGCTATATATATCATATTTTTTAAATTTTAAATTAAAAAAGAAATTCCTAAAACAAGATTCCTAATATATATTTAGTACAGGTTCTATAGTATCTCACTACATAGATCAGACACATAATGAGTCTCTTGTTTTCAGGCTTTCAAGTACTCTGGTTACAGGCACGCACAGCTCTCCAGTCTCAATTGCTGTCTCAGTGTGCCCCAGAAGCAGGAACAGCACAGCATGTCAGGGATCAAAATCTGTTCCCTGCATCTGCCTAAACAGGTGCTTTAGTCCACTGAGCCTGCCCTCCCAAATTTCTAGTAAATTTAAACTTGCAAAAGTTAAAAAAATGAGCCTAAAAAACAGTGAAACTTTCCAGAAACATTTCTAGAACCTGAAGTGTTAGAAGCACTTTTTATCAAGTTACTATTGTGTACAAATGTTAATTTTGGGTTAGAAACACCTGTGTTTTTCCTTATAATTTTTTAAGGACTTGGATTACAAATCAAATATATTTCACTTTTTGTTGGTTTTGCTAATAGAAATTACACTGAAGTAAACAGATTTCACTAATCAGGTAAATGAACGGTATTTTCAAATTAAAAATCCAGTAACAGAGAAGCAGGTCATTGCTGTAACTAATCCTGATCATGTGGTTCAGAAGAACTTGGAACTGGTTTGTGGAAATGTAGGCAGCTGAATTAGATAGAAATATTATAGGCAGTCAGACAGGGCCAGACTATCAAGGAGACAATATTGAAGGCAAGGTGACTTTACAACTTTGGAAGAGCGAGACACTCTCTGCTGTGGGACAGACCCCAAGACAAAAGAGTAAAAAAAATTAACCACATGCTTCCCTAGGAATGGGCCTCAGTGATTGATATTCTAAAAAGGTAACAATCACCTTAAAATAGCCCAAATGAGTCACTATACCAATCCCAACAGGAAGAGAGGCTGCTCTGTATTCATGCCCTCTTGCTATGTAAATCACTTCCCCATTTGGTGCTGGATTTCATCAGGTTTACCTGGTGATTGTGAGTTCATTGGTTTACCATAGTTTTGTCCCACATGTCCACCTAAGCGAGTTCGCATGTTCTCTACCACCTTAGATCCGCCTCACTGTTAGTTTTACTCTACAAAAGTCCCTGGAAGAGACAGCTTCCTGGGGTAAACCCACCCAGGACCCCTCCTTCTGTCACTATCTCAGACAGAAGCTTTTTTGGCAGAACTTGAAGTTGAACTCAGGCCTTTGTGCTTGCCAGGCAAGCACTTATTCTACTGACCTATCTTCCTAGCCCCAGACAGAAGCTTTCTTTCCCCCAATATATATACTCTTCTCATAACCTCCAAATGTTCATAAAATTCATTCTTTGGTTTCAGAGAACACAAACTAATGACAGGTACCTTTCAGGTTGGGAGTTTTGGTTTTTTGCCCCTATATCATTTGGAGGTCATCCACTGAGATCATCTTCCCCCATATCAGAAACAATTTGGAAAGAATTTTTTTTTAATAGAGCAGTATAAAACCTAGAATGCTGTGAACAGAGACTGTTGAATAATTCTAGTGGGAGCTCAGAAGAGTAGAATACTGGTAAGAATCTGAATGTTTAAGTTCATGTATATGAGGTTTCAAATGGGAATGAGAGCTCTACTACAAACTGGTCTAGAGACTATGAGGCCATTCTGGGATGGAACATTTAAATTTTACCTATTTTCTAAGATATTCTGTGAGGGAGAACTTAAATGTAGTAGAATAATTAAATTGGTGAGGCAGCTTCAAGTCATTTGAATAATGAGGCTATGGTAATGATTGTAATGATTGCTTACTGATAACCAGATTTACAACAAGAAACGGGAAGGAAATATGTAAGAATCTTTATAGCTTGGGCAGAAAAGAAGCATCTGGGGCCATGTATAATCTGATGCTGTAAAGCGTAAGCACCACTGAAAATAAATCAATTATTTAACTTAAGACAATAGGAAAGATACTTTCAAAGCATCTCAGCAAATGATCAGACCCCACACATCACAGCCTCGAGGATATAAACAAATAAACTTCTTTGAAAGACTTTGCTTTGAAACAATAGCCCTTGGCCAGGGTCAATGAGATAGCTCAGTGATTAAGCACCTGCTTAGGCAAACACAGGGACCAGGTTCGATCCCTGGCACCATATGCCATGCCAGGCATACTGAGCCCATGACTCAGTGGGTTGAGTGGTGGTACACACCTGTAATCTCAGCACTGGGGCTGCTGAAAACAGGAGGATCACTACAAGTTTGAGATTTACAATGAGACCCTCGCACACATATGCATGCGGGCGAGCACACACATACACACACACACACACACACACACACCAGTCCTTGAGCACCTTTCTCATTCAAGGGTATCTAAAGAAGTATTTTCACAAATTCATTTATCCTTACCTCCAGAGGGGACTGCAGGCATGCCTAAGGGCATTTGGCTACTGTGTGAATTGATATTAGAACTTCTCATCATGCACACAGTGTCATTTCTTCAGGCATGCAGAAATCAA
Organism: Tympanoctomys barrerae; assembly: GCA_002564285.1. Classification (NCBI taxonomy): domain Eukaryota; kingdom Metazoa; phylum Chordata; class Mammalia; order Rodentia; family Octodontidae; genus Tympanoctomys; species Tympanoctomys barrerae. The sequence continues at coordinate 1,850 of NDGN011537743.1, read as the reverse complement.
GAGCTAGAAGGTCACTGAGGTTCTCACTAGTTTTTAAAGGAGGCCCTGGGAGGTCAAACTATGTGACTCTATGAGGCAATGTGTGAAGATATGAGAGTGAGCCAAAGGTGTGTTAGAGTCCCTAGGAAGAGGGAGATGCCAAAGAAAGCTGAAGCAAATTAACAGAGCCAGCCCAAGCCATTTGGAATTCAATCAGCAACGGCATAGGGAAGAAGCTGCCCGAGAACTCTGGAGGTCATATTGTACTAAAACCCATACCAGCTGCTGAATCAGAAGCTACTAAATTTAATGGTAGCCGTGTTGGGTTTCATTCTTCCTTTGATAGAGTTAATTTCTCTCCTGTTCCTCCCTTATGGAATGGAGATATTTGCCTTTTACCACTGGAGGCTGGTATTTTTGTTTAATTGATTTGATGCTGTTGTTGTTTGTTTGCATTGTTTTTCTTTCTTTGACACAGGGTCTTGCCATATAGCTCAAGCTGAACTTGAACTCCCTATGGAATCCAGGCTGGCCATTAATTTCTGACAAGCCTCTTCTCTTAGGATCCCATGTATGGGGATTACAGGAATACGACACCACTCCTAGCTTCTCTTTCATTTTTAAAGTTTCATACAGCTAAAATCTCACCTTAAATAGCTAAAGAGACCTTCGGCTTATCATTTTCAGCAGTGATAAATCATTAACATTTGGTAACCTACAAAGGTGGACTGAATGCTTTTCATATAATGAGATAGACAAAGATAAAATGTCACTATGTAAATATTAATGCCCTATTGATGTACCCTAAAAGTCCCATGTGGTTCATAGATGGGCTTATGAAAGGTCATTGGCTTTAAAATTATTATCATTATTAGTGGATTTATCTATTGATGAGCTCAGAGCTCCATGTGCTCTTCAGAAGGAGGGCTCTTTGGAGGAATAACACTTAACGTGGAGGTATGTCCACAGTCTCTCTCTCTCTCTCTCTCTCTCTCTCTCTCTCTCTCTCTCTCT
>NDGN011537728.1:9818-23038 GCA_002564285.1 Tympanoctomys barrerae | reverse complement strand
TGAAACTGTCTCATTGCTATTTATCAATAAAATTATGGCAAAAAATAAAATAAAAATTAAAAACAAAAACAAAAAAAGATTCAAGTGTATGATGCACTTTCTCACTATTACCATTTTCTTTTAAAGATGCTTCAGTTATCAATACATTTTAAATAAAAAAGGATAGCCCTTCATCCTATCTTGCAAAGGTTAAGTGACCAATTTGAGATATAAAGACCCATTTTCAAACTTTTTGAGGATTTGACACACTGTATGAGCTAGGACTAGAAATAAACACAAAACAACAATTTGCCATCTACTTATTCTTCCCACTTAGCCATAGAGGAAGACTATTATCAACAGCATATTTACAATGCATAGGCTTATGTTAACACAAACATTGGGAGGGTGTTAATTTTATAAGAGAAAACAATTTGCATTTGTGAACATATGTGTGCTTATCCATTATAACATTTATCTTCTCTAACCCCCTGTCATCTCTACTTTATCTTTAATTCTACAACTAATTTTTAGAATTTGCTCCAGCTGTTAGTAACTACAGCTCTGGAAAGGCTTTTGTTAACACCACAGGAACATTTTTACTTATTTCCTTGGGGTAAAAAAAGTGAAAGTACACACTTCTTTAAACTGGAAAGTTTGATTTTGTCCCTAGAGAAAAGCAGCTTGGTTAAAAGTCTGAACTTATTGTTATTTATTATTTTATTGAGCAATAAATGGAAGTGTGATTGAGTCACTAGTGACTCCCAGATATTGCTAAGCCTGGAATCATATGGTTGAATGGCTGGCTGGCCCCAGACCTCCTCGCAATTCAAATGATCCAGAGGACAAATGAGCTAGAAGCAAAAATGTCTCACACACATGCAAACCAATTAGTGTCAACAAAATCCTGTGAAATTTATGTTGCCTAGCCTCAGAAAATGGTGGAACCAAACCTTTTCCTGTGCCTGCAGGGCAAATTCATTAGATGGAAAACAGCACTTGCTAACCCTGGTGTTCAGTAATATAAACAAGAGGATAGACGGTGCCATGGTTCTTGAGATCCAAACCTCCAGTCAACCCCAAGAGAGCCTGCCCACTAGGAGAGGATGTCTTTCCCCACACACCCAATTAGCTAATGTGCAGTAGGTACTTCAGAGAATCACTATGCAAGGAGGAAGCAGTGTGTCTGATTTTCATTCAGTTCATAAAATAATGGTTATACGATTGACGAGAGAGGGAGAAAGATTAGGATTTTGTGCGCAAGTTCCTGAAAGAATACTACTTTTTTGTATTTTTACTTGTTTTCTGCTTGTTTACTAAGAATAGTTGATTCTTTGGTGCTGATTCAACTTGAATCACCTTCACATTAGACCTTCTCTCATTACCACAACTGACCCATCTAAGAATGGCCATGGAACAAAAACTGACCTTTGCTGGACCACAAAGTCACTACATTCACAACTTTGATCTCCACAGTGTGTGCCACATGAACTGGGCTAGCTACCAAGCTGACCCCCAACACTCTGCAGAGCTCTGTCTTGGTCTATGTGGCCATGGGATTGTGCTGCTTCTGGGATAACTCAGGCTACAAAGCACAACAACACTCCCCTTGTTCAAAGTCAAAATGATGGCATTGAAAGGGCCATGTCACAGAAGGCTCTTATGTGCACAGATTTATTCCTCTGGGGTCATAAGGGTGTAGCCTGAAGAACAGTTTGGCTGGGTAAAGTATTAAAAAAAATCCAAAGACATAATAGATTATCAAAGAGACCATTTACCCAAGCAAGTTTGAGTCTAAATTAAACCAAGCCCTTAAGGACTGACAGGCAGATTTCAGGGTATTCTATCCAACAGTTCCTGAAACAGACCCCAATAATGACAAGTTATGGACAAAAATTCAGCATCAGGAAAATCCCATTAAATATTTCTCCTATTATAAAGAAACTATCTTTTGCTGGTTTAGCTGCTGATGCTCACCTTGGCACTGACTGGCCAGGCAAAATACTCAATCAGCAATTAGGATATGACTAGCAGTGCTCAAAGCTCAGAGGTATTTATTTCTTTGTGTTCTTGTCTACTTTCTGTTCATTTTTTGTACTGACTGGTCTATGAAGACATTCTGGGGGTAAACACAACAACTGCTGGAAGAGAATGGTGGGAAGAGCCTAGAGAAGAGAACACGTGAAATCTAACGCCCTTACAGGGGTCTCAGGTGTGTCACCTGCCATGGTCCTCAGCATCTTAACTCTTCGGTTTTGCTGAGACCCCAGGAGAAACAGAAATCCAGAGGCAATTGCTGATCATGGATATTTAGAGAAAAAGAGAGATGGTATGTTTACTTTTCTGAAAAATATTACATTCTGCTCCCCAACAGATATTATGACAAGGAGACTCTGGAGTAAAGAGCTGGGACCACTGATAGACAGAAAGGGGGAGTGAGGCTGAAAATTCCCACAGAACCAATAAGCATGGAAGGTCAAAGGGACAAAGGAAGGACAGAAAGCTGTCAATGTGGCTGCCGAAGTTCATGTGCAAAACAAGGAATAGCTATGTACCAACGGTCTGGAGCTCTTCTCACTTTCTCCTGGCCTTTATTCCACTCTTTTTTTGCTTTGCTGATTTAGATGTTACCCCCAAATTGTAGTTTCCCTGCCCATTTGTCTCCTGACCACTTGCTCATTCTTGCACTGGGCCTCGTAATCCATAATTATTGTCAGCTGAGACGAAAGCGCTGCTTAACTACTTACCAATTTATGCAGTCTCCACAGCATTGATCCCACAGAAATGTAGATCAGCTATTTTCCAGGGAGAGCCTCCTTTCTGCAGAACTGACTTCAGGCCAGCCACTGCCACCTGGAGGAGTCCCAAAGCATCCACCTGGGTGTGCAGGCAAATATCAAGCGAGTCTGGGGGGTGTTGCACACATTTGATACATCACCGGATGGGGTCCATAGCCTGCTGCTCCCAGGAGCAACACAGTGCTGTCCTGGTTTCCTTTCCTTTCCTCTTGACTACTGTTATTCCCTGGGCTCCTAGAAAATAAAGAAGAGAAAACATAGGTCAAGTTGCCCATTGCCATGGGCGCCATCATGGCTGGGCTCAGCTCAGCTGCACAACAAGGATCGGGTGCATGTTGATTCTAAATGAGACATTCCCTGGAATCAGCCAGGGCTCAGGAGTACATGATATAAAGCAAATGAGAGAGAGAGCAAGGGAATAGAGACTCAGGAAACATGTCCAAAAGCCACAGATGCAAAGGAGGTCGGGCTCGGCTAAATAAAGTAGTCTTTCCTCTCACAGTGTTTTTTTTTTTTTTTTTTTTTTTTCTCCTTGGATCAGCCCTGGCAATTGTCCCCAAGACATGAGGGAGCCTAGCTTGGGCCACTCTGCAAATTCATGAGGCAGGGGAGACACCAAGCTGGGCATATGCATGATTATTACAGGAAGAGGGAAACGTCTGAACTATTTAGCATCTCATGGTTCTGAGGGGCGATTGCTGAGACACTGGTGGGGAAGAGATAAATGGGGTGGGGAAAATTTTCTAATCTTAATAAAATCTCTTTGCCTTTTCCAGTAAGGAAAGGATTGAGTGATTGCACGTCTGATCCTGCTTTAATATCATCAGCTGTAGTGAGAAAGACCCGAAACAATATGCTTAGAGAAAGAGTCTGCATTATGCCTCACCCAGGTTATGCTTTAATATATTCTTGTTAGCAGTAAGCCAATTCTACATAAACAGGGTTTTCTCAGCAGGCAACAGCAAGTTAATAAGGCACTCTTCACACTCGTTAAACCTCACATGCTTCAAAGACTTTCGAAAGGAGATGGCGTGGCTGGGGTGGTGTTGAGCACACGCTTCACTGTGGAATACAGTGTGCCTGATCTGGTGAGAAGCAAGTTCTCTCTACAGTTTAAGCTTCATTTCCCACTGTTCACTGACAGAGGAAGACTCTGGAAAAAGCAAATTATTCAGGCTTTATCTGGAAAAAGGAAACGATCATACACCCTGAAGTGGACAGAATGTACAAACCTACACACACCAGAAAGGCAAATTCATACTTTTTCCTAAATGACTTTAACCCAGAAAGATAGTTGAAGGTTTTATTACAGGGACATGTCGATTTTGAAGCAGACAGGTAAATCATCTAAATTTAGAAAACCCAAGTCTCTGTTAATTGACTTCAATTAGCAAAGTTCCTTTAAAGATCTGCTCAGTTGGCAAACAAGTTGTCACAGTCTCCTGCCTTTATCTTGGCGCTGGAGCATTAGCTACAGTAACTAGTGTCAGGATTGTTTTCCTTTGTCTTTAGGCAAGGCTTGCTAGAACCAAACTGGACAAAAGAAATATCTTCTCTCATCCTTCTCTTTGGTACTACCACAGGAAAATGTGGTCAGTGTTCACAAAATACGGTGTAAGAGAGGCCCCCGAATTGTTTTCCGGAAATATTAGTTTGGTATTTGTACCACCACTGTGCAAGTACACACAGCTCAACAGAGATGATTGTTTCCTTTACTTCTGTTGGTTGGCATTAGCAGGGTGACATGAAATAGCACAAGGTCAGAATTTCACAATAATAATCTTAAATGATTATTTCAGAAGTTCTTTATAACATTAAATACAGTTCAAATGCTGACTTCTAAAATTCTGTTCTATGAGAAATGTGACAATTCTCTTCACTCATAGATGTAAATACACGCAATCTTCATAGATCATTATTATAACTGGCACACTGTGAATCCCTCTTTTGCACATTTCAAGAGTTTTCCAAAATCAGAGTACTGTAGGAATGCTTTCTATTGATCAAAAATATGTAGATTTAATAATAGATGTGTTTATATATTAGCATCATTTTCTTTTTCTTTCTCTTAGGAAACAAAATGGTTTTGTAAAATAAGATTACTTTAACTTCATTGGTTTAGATGATCAATGTTTAAATTGGTAAATAAGTTTACTTCTTAATTGGTTTCACACAATAGAAGATTACTTTGATGTTCAATAAAAATAAAATCATTGTTAGCTTTAATAAAATAATTTTTCTCTTTTTTCTGGCATTACTTTCCCTGTTTTTGATGTGATGTCATGCACTACTAATTTTATTAATTTACTAATTTAATTTAATTTAATTAATTTTTAATAATTTAAGGGAAAAGGCTGGACATATGGCTCAGTGCAAAGGCCTTAAATTCATACCACTACTGGAACAAAAAGAAATTCAGGCATCAGGCTTAGTGCTTAGTAAGCTACTTTCAACCTCAGAAACCTCTTTATTAGAAGCATGAATATATGATGTTTCCTATTAAAATCTTCAGAATGTAGACATTTTTCTAAAAGAAAAAATCCTAACTTGGAAACTGAGAATTTGGTCCATGAGTCTATCACAGCCAATCCTTCTTTTGTCACACACTAAAGTATACTGAGCTTTCTGAAAGAAAGTTATAAACTTTGAACAGTTACAAATTGTAACTTTGAATAGTTACAATGTTTCTATCATCTTTAAATTGAAGATAAATATGTTAACAAGTGAGCACTGAAGCTGTAAAATGTTGGAAGCACTGTCAACACACAGAGAATAAAATGGAAGACAGGGAAAGCAATGTTTAAGAGGAGAGAGAAAGTAATACAATTATTATACTATATATTATAATTATTACACTAATTATGTACTAATTATTATTTATTATACCAACAAAATTATTTTAATTTTATTAAAAGTAAGAATTTCAGATGAAGTTGTTTTAATCATACATTCCTAATGCATCCATGAGTAATAATATCTATGTTACTTTAACTTTCATACTAATTTACCCAAATGGAAAACAATAGCTATGCTGAACCCACAGAAAGGAGAATATGATTATTGATTTTTATCATCAGTAACAGTAATTTTAAGAACTGTTGTTCATTTAGATAAATGAAGAACAGACACTTAGCTTAATCCCAGGTATGTCACTACCTGCTGTGTGGCCTTGAGTTTGGCCTCTCTCTGCCACCATTAACTCTTCTGTGTGTGACATTTGTCCCTCATGCCAGCCATTCTGGGTTGGGGTGTATTTTGGATCTTTCCAAATGAGCCTATAGGCATAACATTCAAGTGACCTTCAAAGCCTTATTTGTAAAAAATATTGGTCTGGGAGTTCCTGAACTATATAGTTTAATTATGCTGCCTCTATTTCTCTGTGCTATTTTTTTTCTGAATTCTTGGCACTTTCTTACTTCACAAGCATATATAACTATTTCTTTTGCTCCCTCACCCCCAGTGGATGTGCCATTCTTCAGGATTCACTAGCAAGTTCCACACTTTAAACACATTTCACATATGATTCACCAATGAGCAGTTCTTTCTGTTCACCAGTCAGCACTTTTCTCCACAGCTCCTTCTAAGGAAGCACATCTGGTATATCCTAAAATCTGTAACCGAGTAATGAGTTTCTTTATATGCTTAGAATATGGACTTAATTTTTGCTTCATTTATTTAAATCTCAAATAAATCATCAGCAATTTCTCTAGTGTCCACTATGTGTTTAAGCCTGGAAGAAAAAGAAAAAATATATAATCATATTGTAAATTTTCTGTGGCAAAGAGTAAACAGGATGATTTAAAGTGCCATGTAATAGGGAGCACGAAAGTTTGATCATCTACCTCTATGAGTAAGTGTTGTGTTCAAAACATGTGCCAGGCTCTCCTGTCAAACATGATAAGGTTCAAATTCTGGCACAACAAATAGTATGCTGTTACCTCAACACCTTCATCCTGACTTCTATTTCTATATATGAGCACCTTCCATTCCTTAAGTCTCTTGTACCAGACCAATAAGAGAGAAAATGCCTTTCATTGGCCCCATCCCAAACAACAACACAAACTCCTCAAGTTTAATAGCTTGAAACATCAGAAAAGGTAAATGAATGTAGGAAACTACAAAGGATCGGGAGGCTTTTTACATCCCACAAAGTCATACTTGAGTTTTGATGCTTTTTTCCCTGCTATTTCCAGGTCCCCTGGAAACTTTCATGTGAGCAAAGTTCAATGTTATGGATTGTGTTTATTATATCCAGTAGGGTTGTTTTTAGGCCGAAATGAAATTAATTGCATCGTGCATGATTTACAATAAAAACCTAATGAAACACACAGAACTGTTTTTAAAACTGTGGCAGGTTTTTAAGGAAATTGGTTGTCTGTATTTACTCTTTGAATTAAGTGTTAAAGGAAAACAGAATAATCATATATAAAACCCGAGTTTCCTGTAACAACAGTAATTATGATAACTAACATCTGTGTATGGCTTTACAGTTTGTAAAGTGCTTTCTCATACATTACCTCATTTGGAGGAGTGGAAATGTTTAATGATCCCAGTCCTAAGCTGCATTTCGTTAATAGTATATATTTTATATTAATAAGCACATTTAGAAGAAACTATCTTCATCAGCATTCTGCACTGAGAGTGAACCAAAGGCTGATAAGGAGATGTTGAAATCCAATATCAAGCCCATAAATCAAATAAACATCAAATAAAATCTGTCAAACACTTCATAACGTTCCATGCGTGTCATCGGACTCCAGGAGAATCCTGCTGTGTCACCTCAGAATGATGAAGAGGTCTAAGGTGTGAAAGCATGCTGTTAGAAGTTTCATTAAAGCCTTATTTACTAGTTCAGAATGAATTTACATTGATCTTTTAAACTATTGCTAACCACAAATGCATTAAACCTAAACAGTCTTCATTTACTGAGAAGAAATAAATATGTCAGCAGAATGATGACTTTTGTCCAATGCTGTTCCGGCATTTAAGGCATTTAATTCACAAAGGCTCAGTGTTAAGCTTTTTATTGCTTGTTGTGCTAAAGCATGCTCGTTTAATTGCAAATATATTTCCTTCCTGCATCATTATCAAAATTGTTATCTTAAGGAAATATTGTTTTTAAATAATCTGCTGGAAAACCAGAGCAGATCGTGGGCTTATTCAGAATAATTGTTTCCTGCTACAGATGGGTTAGTAATTAAGTGGGAACATTGCTTAAACAATTTTAAAAGGAGGTGAGGATAAAAAGAATTGGATTGTGCTGATCTGAGTTATAAGAAGCTTTGGCTTTTTCGTAGAGTCAACATGTACTTGTGGCTGATTTAATCAATACCTCACTGCTTACATTTTTAAAGAATTTTGTTAATGGTTCCAGAGCCTAATCTAATAAATAAGTAATTGCAATTTTTTGAAAGTTTTGCAAGATGTAAATCATCTAGAAAGTGACCTTAGTCTTTTTGTCTTTGAGATGGAGACAAGTGTCCAGGGTTTGATTTTGACCTTGATCTCTCTTCATATTAACTTGGAGAAAAGGACAAGCATTCCAGGTTTAAATAAAAGGATACTGGTGACACTGTCATGTGGCTGCTCATGCTAAGAAGAGCAAACTAGAGGCACTACATTAAAATAAGGAACTAAAATGCAATACCTGGTTTCGTATACTCCAGGGTTTATATGTATTTTTTGAAAGTGCTGTTTTTCTCTTAGCTAAATACAGCAGGCACAATTTCCATTTCAATGGATGAAAATGTATTGACAACAACCCTGATTCTTCATTAGCTAAACCCACACTAAATAGATTGCATCACAGACTCCATTAAATGGAACTTATTTTTAAAAATGTTCACTGGGAGATGAATCTTTTGGGTCAATTATGCTATGATTCAACAAAAGTGCAATTCTTTTGGGAGGAGGTGATTATGAAAATTCTTTGGGGAGTGTCCATTATTCCTCAGGTTAGATAAATTCATAAATATGGGGCAGGGTAGATTTCTACAGAGTAAACCAAGCTGTCAGGGGATAAACAACAAAGATAATTTAAATTTGTGATACTAATTTCCAGTGTAAAAGATTACTCCAATAACCTACTAATTGTTGGTCTATCTCAACTGAAATGAGAATTCTTCCACGACTCTGTTATGACATGGCGCAAGGTTTCAGTTTGTTTTAGAAGTGAAACAATAAGAAAACAAATGGCAGTGAAGGACCATAAAAAGGTGAATCCTAAGCGGAAGACCAGTTGGCATTTAGTCATGCCCTACACAGTCAAAAAGTCGGAGTGACAAAGACCACACTGGATAACAGGTAAGAGAAAAAAATCCACAAATGTTCACACATCCTACCTCTCTCCAGCCTGCGCTCCCGGGGACACGCCCTCCCCGCCACTGGAGATCAAGGTCACTGGTAAGGGGTAGGCATTCCGCAGGTATAGGTTCCACCCCAAACTTCAACAGCTCATCTAAAACCCGAATGCTGTGCAGCTAGAGCGAGGGCAATGATCTTGTCTAAGGTATTTTCTATGCTTCTCCCTAGGAGCTACCCAACCCAGCAACGCAAAAACAAAACAGGTAGCAGCCATTAGGTAGATACGAAATGGGGCGTATGGGAAAGGGATGTCCACTTTCTGAAGTCGGCTGCATCTCTGAAGCCCTGCTCTCAAAGAATGATGGTGTTACCTTGATAGGATATGGACATCCTCCCCAGTCTTTGCACGCATGAATCTTTTAACACGTTCTTCTCTGGCCGCAACCTTTCTCCGTTGTCACCCTCCGCCTCTCACAGGTCCCCACCTCTATAAATATTGCAATTCCTCAGCACTGTGTGCCCTTCCACCAGCTTCAGTACTCTTCTGTCTTCCCTTGATCACCTTCGCACACCTCCCACCACTTTCTTTTTGACCAATACTACCTGTGGTTTTCTCACAGATTCCACCATCCATTTAGGTATTCCAAAGTGTTGAGTTATTGTCTTAAATGCCTCCTTGAAATCAAGACCAAATTCCTTTCTGAGGTCAAAGCTCAGCTTTCTTCTTGCCCACAGTGACCTGCTCTCCAGCAATCTTCTGCCCTCTATAAAAGCAAACTGCATGTGCTAAAGTGGGCTGCATGGAATAACCCTTTCCTGCTCTGAGCTACATGAGCACTCACTCAGCTAGGATCTGCCTCCTGGTCCAGTTTTAGTTTTCATAGAATACCAAATGTGTGCATTTCTTAAGTTTTCATTCCAGAAAATCCAGAGAAAAAAATAGTCAACCTTTCAAATTAATGAATTCTGCATATGCAGATTTAACCAACCAAGGATGGAAAGTATTTGGGATAAATAACTGCGCCTGTCTTGAATATACACCGAATAGAGTATATCAACTATTTACACAGTGCTGACATTGAATCATATATATCTATTAAAGTACTAGGGAGAATAAGCATCAGTTATATGAAATATTCCATTCACATAGTTTTACAAATGCACCATTTTATATCAGAGATATGGGCATCCTGCACTTCCCAAATGCCAGACATGTGCTATAGGCTTTTAGAATCCCAGCCCACTTTTCTCAAAGACAGAACCTAAGTGACCTCTCAGCAGAGCTCAGTTTTCAATCTCTGATTAATAATCTTCTCCAAAGATCAAGAAATATGTTGATGAATAAATATCACTAATTTTTACCCATAATATACTTCAGTTCCAATTATTACCTATTTACTTTTATAAGTAATAAAAAAAAAGTTAGTTCTTTATCATGTTTAGCATCTAAGAGAAGCCATGAGTTTCTACCAAGGGCACTGAATGCTAACCTCACTCATGGGTGAGTAGAGGGTCATAAAACAGACCAACTGTTGATCCGCAAACAGTGGCCTCATCTTGAGGATTATAATATGCCATTAAACATAAGAAACCACAAGCAGCAGTATCTTCAAATATTTACAAGTCTCATATATGCATGTGTTTATGTCTTGGTCAATTTATCTAATTGGCAGGAGTTCAGTTTTTATGAGTTCAGCATGCTCCAACTCATGAGCACTGTATTTGTATCTAGAATGCAGGCACATACATTTCCAGCTACAACAAAGCCAGCCTCTTCAGATAGTAGCAGTAACAAATTCAAGAAGAGTTAAGCCACAGAAGGACATGAATTTCACTGAAATAAAATTAAAACAGTGATGATAATAACAAGAAGAAAAAAACCAATAACACAACTTCAAGAGCTTACACAAAGAATAAGGTATTCACCATGAGCATAAATCATATTTATTCATTAAATCTCTCCTATCTTCAACTCGTCATTCTACTTTTTCTTTCAATGTCACATTTTCATATGATGTTCCTCTACCTCTCTGCAGGATTCACTGGAAAGGCATATTCTTTGACAAAACACAGTCAATAACATCATTTTCAACAGTGTGATCATTTTCACAGGTCTAAGTTGAAATGAAATCAATTATGAGAACAAATAGCACCATTTTACTGCTAACAAAAGGATTTAGCATTGTTTTCCCTATTCCCATCACTTACAGTGGAAGAAATAGAGCGAATATGGCACAGAGAAAGCTCAAATAGCCCATGCTAATGGGGAAATACTTAAGCCTCATCTGTGTACAGCTAATCTAAACCAAAGTGGTTTATTACCACTGTTTTGTGATTTATGACTCACATTATGACTTTATTTTGAAATGGTTGCATGAAATATTAATGTGTGGTGGAGGAACACACAACAAGGGGCAGGAACCGTGTTTTATCAGATGTAAGGCTGCCCAGTGATTCATTCCTCCTCGTGCATTGAGCTCAAGTCTTTGCATTCTATTTTTTCTCTTTCTGTAATCAGCCCCTCATATTCAAACTCTTCAAGGTGAGGCAGCCCTACTTTGATGTACCGTTAATTTTTAAAGGGATGGAGTAGCTTATAACAAATGTGAATAATTTATAGTAAATGTTCTCAGCATTGATTAGTGTTCTTTAGAAATAGAACATCTTCTTGATATGCATCATTCCTCTAATGCCTTATGAAAAGTCAGAAAACCTGTTACTGCATTGCTTAATGGATGAATCAACTTTAATTTTAATCATATATAAATATGAAGATAAGTACCTATGTTTCCTCCTGTTTGGAATTTGTCAGGCATTAACACTAAACATTAGCTCAAAGCAATCTAAAGAGAAGTTAACAATGGGACAGAACTGTTCTCTCTGGCTTGGAAATTACATTCACTCTACTTTGTCCAAACTTTGCAGTCAAGGTTTCTATAGTCTTTTAATGTGCTGTGTTTTAGGTCATTCTGCACCCTACTTGCAAGGCATCAATCCAGGGTGGAGGGCTTGTTTAAGTAACAGATTCCAATGCAGATTTACCACATGGTAAGTTGATTTACACCAAATCTTCATTTCATTTTAATTTGACCAATTATAACTGACACACAAAAAACTGAATTTGCTTAATTATCATGAATGATAATACATTCAACCTCCACTGAACTGCATTCCTCTTTCATGATTTATGCTACTTTTACATATGTTAGATGTAAATAGACATAAAGAAAAATGACATAAAATTACAGTTCACATTTCACTTCTATGTGTATTATGAAGGCTGTGGGAGCTTTATACATATTAGCTAATTTCATTCTCTCAACAACTGAGAAAATAAGTAATCATGGTATAATATACCAATGTCTATTATACAAGAGGAAACTGAGGCACAGAACCAAAGCATCAGAACTGAAGTATCTCTCCCTGGTGACACCATCTGGCACTTCAGAGTTGAAATTAAGAATTGAAGCTGTGTGGCTTCAGCAGCGATGCCCTGACCTCTGTGCTGTTGTTCCTTTTGTCCTCTTTTGCAAACCATTTGATTTCAAAGTCACGTTTATAAAAAACAGAAAAATATGAAGATCTGATCATTAGTGCTTTAAGAGTATGAAATCTAACTTTATGAAGAATCTGTGTTGAGAATTAATAAGTCCTTGAATACCTGTGGCCATTCATAAGAAAACATGGCCACCTCCATCCCCTGGAAAGTTCCTTGGTGCAAGTCCTCTTCAAAGGCCTCCAGAGGTGGCAAAATGAAAAGCAAGAGAAGAAAGTGAGCGTGCACTAGTAAGAGACACTTGTTCCAGCAGAACTTGGTATGAATGTAAGCTGAACCAGTTCCTACCGGGATGACCCTGGCACTGCGGCCGAACCTGTCTAGGTGTTCATCTCCAAACTGAGACGACACTCACCAGCAGACACCTGTAGTGACTGTGGCGATGCTCTTGAGGAGCCTGGTGTTCCCTACAAAACACAGCTGCTGCCACCACTGTCCCTGTTCTACTGTTTCTCATCCTTTCTGCAAGCATAGCCTGAGGAATCACACAACACTTCAGTTCTTTGCTTTTTTAACTTAGTGCATGATTGCAACACATAATAGTTACATCTGTTTGGGGAAACAGAGATAGAGATAGAGATAGA
>NDGN011537697.1:287-11201 GCA_002564285.1 Tympanoctomys barrerae | reverse complement strand
TTATTTTTCTGAATTTATATTTTCACACTTCATTATCTTTATTCTATGCTATTTTCTAGTGTGCATTGTGCCACTCATGTACACAACAATTGAAAGCTCTAGAGAAGTGATGATACTTGAAGATTGGATATTTAAGGCAATATAGAGGTTAAATTAGATGTTGATATGAACACAGTCCCATATAATTGGCATTTATTATATTGTCCATAACTCTGGTGTTATATGGACAATATAACACCAGAGGAAAAACCATAACAAGATGGCCCTCACATGCAAGTCAAGAAGAAATCCACAACAGAAATTCTCTTGTAGACTCCTTCATCTTAGACCTCTAGGCTCTTGGAAAGTGAACGAATAATCCAGCCACATAAACTGTGAAGTTTGGAGTGTTTTCATATGTAAGAAGTATCACCTGTAATTCAAGCTAGCAAATCTATCATAATTTATTGTATCAGACCTAGGGATTAATCCATTCCTTTGGAGGCTACAAAATTTGTGCAATAAAAGACTTAAAATTTATTTCCTCTCTCAAAGTATCTTGTTATCACCTTTCCTTCCCTATTCCAAGCAACGAAATAACATCCTCACATCATCTTACAAAAATATTTTCTACTTATACTTTTAATATTCATTATCATTTATATCTTTATAGCCCCCAGTATCCAGCTTATAACAAGTCTTTCCTTATTCAAATGTATTCCACGTCCACTTATGTTTCTCCTTCCTTCCTATCAGTGTAGAACAAGATTCTTAATTCTCCCTGGCACTTGCTCATCAATTTCCTTCGGTGTACGCCACACTTTCTCTACTCTGAACTCCACTGAGTAATCATTGTAAGATTTGAAATGGGTTCATGACAATATTTAGCAAGGCTGCTAGAACTCCCCCACAACTCCCCTTGTCAAGGTCCTTCAACAGCTCATTTCCTGCGGTGCCTGCTTGCTGTGCCCACCACACTCAGCAGCAGCAGCAGGCCCTCTGTGCTGGCTGAGTCCCCGGACTGCTCTCGCCTCAGAGGTCTCCTGCACAGATTTTTCTCTTACCCTGGGCTCCAAGTCCAAGTAACACACTCCTCTGGACATTTCACTTTCTGATGCAGATTTTCTTCTTATAAGCCACTGTTTTTTCTATAATGCTCCTTTGAGTTTTTCTTCACCATTTAAGATTATCTAAAATTATCTTTTTATTTATGCTTTGGTGTCAATAAACTTTTAATATATATGTAGATGAATATATAAGATTATTGATGTATAAGAGTTCTTCACTAAATCATGAATATTGTGCTTGCAATAAAAGCTAGTAACAGAGGAAAAAAAGTCCTGGGATATTGAAGGAACTACAGAGCAATAATTTTTAATAAAAATAAGCTAGTCCTTTTGGCCAATTGTAACTGAAGATATAGATAAAGTCAGGCAGTTTCTCTCTCTCTCTCTCTCTCTCTCTCTCTGCCTCTCTCTCTCTCTCTCTCTCTCTCTCTCTTCTCTTCTCTTCTCTTTTCTTTGTTACCACATCTGTTTCACCATGTTGTTTTTGGTATTTTTCTCTATCCTTTCTCAGTTACTGTTAATAAGCTTTCTGAATCTTTCTCAGTGAGTATATACCATTATGCATATTATTTATAAACCATCACCATAATATAAAAAATAAAAGTCATAGAAAAAAATCACCTCTGTTACTGTCATGAAGATAAATAGACATACAGCATGAGAGAAGGGAGAAAGTGTCCAACTTCCAAAAAGGACAGGTGCTAGCAGTGGCATAGTGTGGACATCCTCTACAACAAAATCACAAAAAGCTTTGTGCAAAATGATTTCAATTTGAGAGTAAATCATGTGGCATTTCCAAATTGCCAGGCATTCTTCTATCGTCACTGCCTTCTTTAATACAGGTTCAGATGGGTATGGTGGCACATGCCTATAGTCTGAGCAGTAGGGAGGCTGAGGCCAGAGGATTGCCCCAAGTTCAAGACCAGCCTGGGCTAAAAGGTGAGATCCCACTCAAATGAATAAACAAGCAAAACACAAATAAATCTATAGGTTTAATATAAACCATACTTGGGCCAACAAATTTTTTGACTCATAACTTTCCATAGTTATGTACTCTAATTTTCCACATAAAAATCATATTATTCATTGTTTTATTTTAATTTATGGGTACTTGTTTGAGAGAAACAAAAGACACCACCTGAAAATAAAACTGAATTGTCAGAATATAGTGATTTTTGATTCTATTAATAGTGAAGCATTAATTTCTGAATAGCCTACTACTAAGGCTTGACTAAAACATTATTTACTTATGTTAATGGAGAAAAATCATCCCCATTCTTTGTTCTACATAAAAAATTTGGTATGAGTAAAACTATTTGTAGTTTAACTTTTATAATGTGATTTTAAGGCTACAGTTAATCAGCATATTTTATCATTAATTTGGTTTATGAGCAACTATTTGTGATTTCAGTACAGTACACCTCTCATGTTACATGGTTTTGATCATGAAGTGGACTATAAAGTGGTCACGGAATGGAAAATACTTCACAGAGTTACATTTCTACCTAACTGTAACTCTTCTTAATTTAGCCTTAGCTCTTGATTAATGTTCTGTCAAGGCAGAAGTCACATCGTTGGTGATTTTTGCGCTTGATAACATGAATCATGTTCATGGCAAATGCAAAGTTAGAGAACAGTATCTGTGTATTATGCTTTTTTTTTCAGGTGAGCAACACTATAGTGTCAACTGTGACATAAATCTTTTCTCTATTTAGTACCAAACTACCTTGAACTAAAGCTCAGATCATAATAATGGGTTATGGAAGAATATGAATAGTCAGATTTGCCTGTCTGATGATTTAGATGTCTTTGCTTCAAGAACAGTATTTGCTTGAATCCATAAACATCCTCTAAAAGCCTCCTTGTTTTCAATACTTTATTTTCAGATTGTTTTTCTAAAATAAACCAGAATACTCTATTTATATTTTGATTCAAAGATTACATTTTCTTTCTACATGAATACATAGTAATACCTTCCAACTAAAGTATTTTAAATATTATTAAAATAATTTTGGGTCAAGGGGCTGGGAGGTAGCTCAGTAGAGGTAGCGCTTGCTTAGGTAAGTGCAGGGGCCAGAGTTTGATCCCAGGCACCACATGCTGTGCTGGCCCCAGCCCTGGGCGCACTGAGCCAGTGATGGGGTCTGGGCGTGGTGGCGCACACTTGTAATCCCAGCACCGGAGAGGCAGAGAACAGGAGGATCACTACGATCACTATGAGTATGAGTTGTAATAGATAAATAAATAAATTAGTTAAAATAATATTGGGTAAAATAAAATTTTAAAATTACCAATCATCACAGTCGTAACTAGAAAATTGCTTTGTTCTATTATTCAATTTAATTCAGTTCAATTGTTTCGTTTTCTATTTTTTAGAAAAGGTTTACTCTTTCTTCTAATATTTGTGAGTGGAAAATCATCTAAATTTGAAAATAATTGTCCCAGTAAAATTTTGGTTTGAACTAAGTGTCCAACCTTAACCGTGAAATTCAGTGTTAGATAAAACACAATTGACCTAGACTACCTAGATTTTATGGCGTCTAAAACAGTTACACTATACTCTCTGATTCACACCAGAATGAGAAATCAGAGCAAACTAGAGTATAAGTGTTTCTTTATTGCTATGATCAAAGTGAACTCGTGCAGGGTGTGACCATCAGCTTTTGAAATTAGAAGCAACTGCTTCCTATTAGAAAATATAGACTTCAGCCCAATAGGAATACCCATAAAGAATGTCCTTAAATCAGGAGCCTGACAACTTCTGAAAGAAGTTGGATGTTAATTTTTTCTGATTCTCCAGATAGACCTCATCTTGACTACCAGCTTGGTTTCAGTCAAATGATAATCAATGCCCAAAACTCAGGAAGACCATGGGACTTTTCACTTACAAAAGCTGAGATAATAAATTGGTATTATCTTAAATCATTTCTACTAGAATAATTTTTTTACAAAATAGAAAATAAATACATATATTTCAATGAACCTTCAAGAATAGGGGCACCAGTCCACAACATCTTTAATATCTCCATTGTTCAGCATAGGTTATTGAACATACCACTGTTCCATCAATGTTTATCAAATAAGGACTGGGCCTAGATAGGATGATACAGCAGCATTCAGTCTTCTAGCTAATAAGTTCTGTTGCTTTTGAAATGTGATTTATTAAATATCTAATTTGTGATCTGTTTACACCAGTTGTTTTACTTCTACTATCTTATTATAGACTAAGACAATATTATAATTAACATGCATGTGTGACAAGAATTGATCTTAGAGTATGTAAATATGTCTACAAGAGGCACTGATGAAAATATCATTTCACATAAGATGGTATTCATCTCTAAGTTTCTGTGGTCTATACTTATTTGAAACTATAATAGACAAACATCATTTACACATGATATAAATCAAATATTGTCTTTATCCTATACACTTGCATATGCATTCCATTAATTATAAATAACGTAAGTAAGGTATACTGAAAAAGGAAATATTAAATTCATTCTTTCTTCTGCCTTGTTTTCCTTTCTCTGTCTCTCTTTGTGTCTCTGTGTGGCTCTCTCTCTCTCCTTCCCTTTCTCTCTCTCTCTCACTCTCACTCTCTGTCTCACCATCTCTACTCTTCTTTGCTGCTATCTGCTAATGTGTTCCATTATCAAAGCAGGAAAGCATTGTCGGCATAAACTATTCTTACTTGGGATTAATATCCATAATATCTTATAAAAATAACGAGTAATATATTATATCCTTGTCCTTTCTTCTTCCTTCTGTTTAGTCTATCTTTGAGGATTTAAGAAGGAAGGAAAAAGGCTTTGATTTCCTTTTTCATATGGATTGTGTCAAGCATCAAAGTGATCTGAGTATCTAGTGGTCTTACTTAGTGGTTATACTTAAGAAGGAAAAAAAGACTAAGACAGGCTTATTACCTAAGAAGAAAAATTAATGAAATAAATGGACTTGCTTTAAATTTGTGTTAGTAGGATGAGTACTTACTGAAATGATAATCTACTTATTCACTTGCTACATTCTTCAGTGGCCCTGACAGAAATAAATAGTATGTTTCCATGAATATTACCACCTAAACGATGTAGCATAATTTATAAAATTATACAGAGAGAACAGGATATATCTTGTTATACTATCAATAAAATATTAATCAATTACTTTTGCATTTTCTTTTAGAAAGGGTAATGCTGCAGATTTCTTTCACTTGACAAGAAAAATTTAAATACTTATCACTATGAGTTACTTATAGTAAAACTTGCATAGAGACTATTTTTAAGAGCAACAAAGAAAGTTCAGCCTTCCCATAATTCTGAGTGTGTGATCACTGAGCACATCACGTATGCTCAGGTAAGGGAAGCATCAGAGATGCCTCCTCTCCCTCAGGTCACGTTCTTCCTTTTTTCATCTGTCTCACTCCCTCGCTCCCAGAGTACAAGCATCACACTAAAGATTTCATTAAAAATTACTCTCCACGGCTAAGGATTTAGTCCAGTGGTACAGCTCCTGCCTGATAGGTGTGCAGTCCTGAGTTCGATTCCTGGTACCTGTGAAAAAATAAGTACTTGTCAGTAAAATTCAAAGAGAAATATAGTAAAATTTATCTCAAGGTAAAAGTGAGATATGATTTAGTATGGTTTTTTTTCTGAGTCAGGCTTAGCATCAGTAAGAAGACTGAATTTTGCAGGATCTAATTTAACTAAATCATAAATTAACTAACATTCTTAAGAAAATGACTATTTAATAGAATTGTACAAATCAAAGGCATTGGATAAATGTAATTAAACATAAAATATCTGAGGATCAAGGAATTCCTTATGTATATTTAAAATATGGATAGATTATTGTTTTCTTTTGAAATAATGCTTTCTAAATTTAGAATTATGTAACTTATAAATATATTTTGTTGTGACTATTTTCCACAAATCATTTCCTTTCGAGTAGTGTGTCTGTGTGCACATGTGCGTGCATGTGTGTGCACAGGTTGACTCATGAGATCAGAATCTTATTTTAAAAATGTTAAAGGATACTCATTTCACTGACAGTTAAATTCATAAAATCTTTGTGAAGGATCTTATTTCCATATAGCTAATTTAATCTGTGCTATTTGAATGCATTTAAAATGTACAAAAATTACTTTTTCTACTGAACATATTTTTTTTTCACCAAGTTCCAAAGCAAATATAATCAAGCTGATGATTGAGCTTCCATAGGACTTAGCAACCTGTGGGCCACATAATCTTGAGAAAAAAAAACTGAAAATAGCAAGATATTTCTATCCTAGTAAGTAGTTCATTAAATTATACATTTTATAAAAGAAGACAAATATGAATGACTAATATACGACATAAGAAATATTTGACATTTTCAATTATTTCAGAAGCGAGGGCAGAGGGCGCACACATCTGTAATTACAGATACACAGGGCTGTGGCAGAGGAACTGCAAGTTCCAATTGTGCCTGGAAATATACCAAGGCTTTTCTTAGTCTCAAAATTAAAAATGAGTGATGAATTAAATGAATGAGGGAGTTAGATAGTGGTCTTGGGTCAAATTTCCAGTGTTGCAAAGAAACAAAGCCGAGCAAAGCAAAACAAAACATGCTCAGGAATGATATCTCTCAAAAGGAGAACACAAAATGAGTGTTGTATTGCTGGTGCTGCAGCTCCGTGGGGTGAGGGCCTGCTTGTGCCTGGCAAGTGCAAGTCCTGAGTTCGAACCCTAGTACAAGGAAAAAAAAAAGTGTTGACAAGGGGAAAACCACATCCTTATAGACTCCTGGTTACGATATAACTTTTCAAATTTAGTACACATTTTTCTCAAAAAATTAAATATAAAATTTTCATAGTATCCTAGAGTTGAACTATTGGGTCCATAGCCAAAAGAGTTGTAACTAGAATGCCAAAAAGATGTTCACACATCTGTGTTCATTCCAACACAATGCCCAGTAGATGAGAACCAGAAACAGATCTCAGTGATGCACAACATATTCAAAAGCTGATCTTGTCTATGAGAGTACAGTATTGTCCTTTAAAATACAGATAAAGAGAACAATAGCGAGAAAGGGAAGAATTTGATCAATGGACGAGAAATTGCCATTAAGAATGCAAAGTTCTGGCGTGCTACTGTGAGACAGACTGTCTGAAGGTCGGGATGATGACTGTGTGTTGAAAGAAAGCTAGCTGGAAGGATTCTGTTTGCTTTCACCGTGGACAAACGACAAGAACTTGAGGAAGTTGACAGGTTTAACCTGATCAAAACATAGTTGATGGGGGCGGGGGAGATGGCTCAGTAGAATAAGCACTTCCCTAGCAAGCACAAGGGTCTGAGTTAAATCCCCAGTTCCTCAAAAAAAATATATATATATTATTGACATTATAGCATCACAAAAAATGATAAATAAGTATAAATTTTATCTTTTTATATATCAATAACTTTACATTAAAATAATCAAATTATATTCTCACATATATTTATATAATTATCAATCAAAAATAAAAACTAAAAGATGAGTTCTTAAAGTAACTTTTCAGTGTCAAACATAAGTTATTTTAATTTAAGCTACAGACAATGAAGACTTGGATTTCAAAATAATCAGTTTAAACTTTGGGTTAATTTGGTTTACATTAGAGCACTCATGTTTGATCGTACACTTATTGAGGAAAATAAAATGTTTCCAACATCATAGTTGTGCAAAAAAATATAAAATATTTATTTCAATGTTTATGTAACTTGACTGCATGAGGTAAATTTAAGCTCTCCTCTGTCTAAGTGAACACTGAAAAATGAATTTTCCCTGAAATTGTTAACTAGGAAAAGATAAAAACTTTATGTCAAACTTTGGAACTGCTATGCCTCCAAGGGAAGGGGATTAAATTAACATCAACACCGGCATTCCAGTTGCATAAGTCAAGTAGACATAAAGAACTAAATGTGTCAGCAATAACTGCTTTCTGAACATCCCTATATTTTTCTGGAATAATTATATGATGTAGAGTCATAGTTTATAAAGTGGAAGAAAACTTTATATTCAATGCTACCGGGATATGTGTTAATGTGATTAAATGACTAAGAATAATAAAACCATGATTTGAATTTATATTTCCCTCTAGACTACTATCAATTTTGAAGAAACCATCCATCATAAAGATAACGTTCTCAAAAGATTTTATTTGAGGAAAATATACAGTGAGCCACCTTGTTAAGGGCCCCCGGGGCTGACAGAAGACAAGTACTTCCAGATGAAAATGGTGTGCCAAGTTCTTGGCTTTGTTTCATTTGCCAACCATGGTCAGTTGACTTACTAGGGAGTAAATGCAAGTGTGGCTGCAAAGTCACTAACTTCATCTGAAAAGCTCTAAGGAACATGAATAAGTTCATGTTGTAAATAAATTTAATCTTTACAAATTCAAATTGAGATTTTCTTGAAAATATGCAATAGAAAATGTAAAAAAAAGCAGTAGGGATGAAAATTCAAGATTGTGTAGATTATACTATATCATTTAATTCTATTTTGAATCCAGTATTTTGTGTCACCCTTTGTTAGTTATGCTTATTCTGGAAATATTGCTGAAAGCAAGAACCATGGAAATTCCCCAAATTTCATTTGTAGGGCATAAAATGGGTATAATTCTGGGTAAGCATATGTAACATTTCATAGAATCTCTGCCAATTTTATCTATGAGCACTTGAGGGAGAGACTGAAGTTGAAATACACATTCCTATTGTAAAATTTTGAGATAAAATGCACATATGCAAGTACATTTTAACATTGTACAACTAAATTTTTGTAACAAACTTAAGACTGCTATCTTTTTACATTTATATCTATCTTATTTTAGTATAATAAACCTTAAACATACAGTTTTTAAAAGTTTTATAAGGGTTAATTGATATATAATAATTCTTCATAGTTCAAAGGTACAAAACAATTACTCTGCCATAACATGAATATACTGAAGAATATAGAATAGACCATTTTAAGAAATTCACCTCTATATTTTTGTAATTGTAAGCTCTAGTTCCTAAATACAACACTCACTTTAAGGCAAACCTAAATGAACTATTACTATCTATTAATTGTTGTTTTGCATAGAATTTAATAACTGGAATCATATAATTCATGCATATTATATGATATTGTGTTGTGTCTGGCTACTGTTAGACAGTATAATTATTTTGAGGCTTGGCCATATTGCCATGTATATTCATACTATAGCCATTTTTATTGCTGAGTAGCACTGTATTGCATGTATGCAGTACAATATACCTATCTCTTCATCTAACATTATTTACTTGTATTGGTTCTACTGAAGTATTGTTATAAATAACTATTGTATGATCTTAGGCACTATAGCGGATATGGTAGGATCTCCTGCTGGTTTTCCTTTGCATTTCCCTAAGTGACTTTTAATGCCTTTCTCATGTCTTCCTGGAAGAGCCTTATTTTTAGTGGACCTATCATGGTGACTCATATATAGTAAGCATACGAAAAATGTTTTTGTTATAATGATTTTTGCGGGGTTTTGTACAAATATTTCATCTATATTATTTGTTTAATATTTAGCTTTAGAGCACTTTTAGGTATATTTTCAAATTGAAAGAACAGCACAGAGTTCCCATATATTCAGTGCCCATATATTCCTATCATTAAAATCTTACAACAGAATAATATATTTCATGATAAGTGAATTTTACTATTAATATTTGGATTTTGTTCAGATGTTAGTTTTTATTTAATGTCCTTTTTCTGTTCCAAAATCTTGTCATGATTCCATCTTATATTTTATTTTCATGTGTCCTTAGGCTCCTCTTTGTGTGATTTTATCTCAGATTCCTTGTCTTTTTTTTTTTTTTTTGAGTTTTGAGAGGCATGTGTTGATTAATTGGCATGATATACCTCAACGCAAATTTCTTTTTTCCAATGCTAATATGAGAATGTTGGAATTTGAGAGGAAGAATGAAATTTAAGTGCAACATCCATTATACTATATGAATAATGTATATTAGCAATGTGGTTTATTCACTTTTTTGTAATTTTTTAGACTTTATAATATATGAAACATACTCTGAGAAAATAGCTTGAATTTTTTCAAAGTATAAAAGGTAGTAGTAACCTACTGGTTCAAGCCCAGTCACAATGTGGGTGAGACCCTCTTCTGCCCTCTTGGGACCACCCCACAATTCCACAGCACCTCCCCTGCCCGCCAAGTGAGAATTTCTACCGTGTCCTGAGGGCCCCCAGATCCAATCCTATCCCAGGCCCAGGTGAGTGTGTGGGAGAGCTTCCAGCTACCCTGTGCCAGCAGAACCTGCAAGTCCAAGCCCAGGCACAGAGTGCATGAGACCCTCTTCCACTTCTTATGACACCCCCATCACCACTTCGCATCACCCCACCCACCCACCCAGTGAGAATTTCTACCCCATTATGGAGACCCCAAGATCCAGTCCTAGCCCAGGCCCAGTGAGTGTTTGGAAGAGCTTTCTTTCCCCCCTACTCCAGCTTGTCCCATCCAGACTCATCTCAGGCCTGGCATATAGGCCTGGGGTAAAACCTTGCAGCTGCCATCACTGCAGAGAATGTAGGGGACAGAACCACCCAGCTAGTCCAGAAGCAGAACATCTTGCCAAGGGGCATAACATGTTCACTCCCAAGGGTGGCAGCAGGAAGAAGCTGAGCACAACAGCCAGACCCAAGCCAGGCACAGCTGGATAAATTCAAACATTGTAGATCTGTACCTGAATTTCAGTAAGTACTAAGGCTATAACTGCACCAAAGCTCTACAACAAAGGTCAGAAGATGATGCTACACAAAATGACAATGAGAAGGAACAAAATGCAATCTCAGACCCCAAGCCCACCCATAA
>NDGN011537694.1:5253-19031 GCA_002564285.1 Tympanoctomys barrerae | reverse complement strand
CCCTGGTAAGCACAAGGGCCTGAGTTCAATCCCTGGTTCTGATAAAAAAAAAAAAAAAAAAAGAATG
Organism: Tympanoctomys barrerae; assembly: GCA_002564285.1. Lineage (NCBI taxonomy): Eukaryota > Metazoa > Chordata > Mammalia > Rodentia > Octodontidae > Tympanoctomys > Tympanoctomys barrerae. The sequence continues at coordinate 18,964 of NDGN011537694.1, read as the reverse complement.
CAATGTTGCATTTTGCACTTCTGAAGTGTAAATTCCTAATGTGTATATATATGCAACTGATGAACAGTCAGAAGTTATGAAAATAATATTGGTAGTTAAAATACTTAAACTACTTATCAAACATACGTTTTATCTTTTTGACAGAAATAAAAACAAATGTAGAGATCTCTGCACCGGTTTTGATGCACACTGGCATAGTTTAATACAAAGACACAGAAACATGAAAATTCTATAACTCAATATATATTATTGATAAAAGGGTTGTGTCCTTTGTTTTGTGTTTAGTTGGGACTCGGTTTTGAGAGCTCAGAGTTTGAACAAACTCCTGTCAGGCGGCACTTGATAAAATCCACGCCGTTCCACAGCGTGCGTGCTTTTCCTCTTTTATCCTACCAGTCCTTATTCTGCCATCTGGAGCTGGGGCAGGCTGCACAGAACACTTATGCGATTCTGTAGAGTGGAAACACATTTACAGGGCGGAAATGTACGTTACACGGTGAAACACCGGGTATGCTTCTTTCATGAAAATTCCCCAGGAAAGGTCCTGTCAATATCCACTAGTGCTGGTGTTAGAAGTGGCCGTTATTCCATCAAGATTCCACGGAAAAGAAAATAGAACACAGGGAGATGAGCCCTTGCCAAAAAGAAGGTGACCAAGTGGTGAATGGGGCATGAGGAGGTGAAGTGGATAAATGTATTACGATATGATAAGTTCCGTGATAAAAGTTGTCATCACGTATTTAGAATGCACTGAGGCAAGTGAAAAAAGAAAAAGTGAGTTTAGAGAGCTTGCGTGCTTCAAGGAATCTTTGTTTCTCCAGAGTGATATCATTCTCATTTCCTCATTGCCTGTTTTTCTTTTTCTAAACATGAATTTAACTGTACCACTAAATAGAAAAAAACAAATAACTTTGAATGGAATTGAGTTAACATGGGGAAAGTATCTTGAATTTTTTTTAAATGGGGAATTCCCTCAGGAAGCATTAGGGTTAATTTAATAACAGTATAAAATACATTTGCTAGTCAATATCACATGATAGTGCTATTTTAGAATGCAGGCATTGACTTACTGACATTAACCCTAGGATTGTGTGTCCTCGTTTTTAATATAAGATTTTGTACTTCATAAACAACCATATACAAACCAATTTTAATCATATCTTTCATCTTTGAAGCTTTTCTGGGGTCCTGCAAAATGTCATTCTTTCTCTGATTTAAACAGCGATATTTGAGGTTTTATCAATACCCTAAGAATGGGGTTGGGAGATATGTTAGCTGGTCTAATGTGACAAGTTAATTTGGTTTTCACATTTAGCACTATATCATCAAAAAAACCTGCTTTAATGTGAGGAAAATGGCAGTTTACAATTGCATTAAAAACACCAATGAATGAGTTCCATTACTTTCAACACAGTCATGACAGGTCCGGAGCAGCTATTCATCTTGAGTACCTGTCAATGTCATCTGCCAGCAAACTGGGCTCCACAGCAAGCAGTTTGTGTTAACTCTTTCAAAGCTCATTCCAAGGAGATGCCCTATCTACCTAAATTATCCTCTAATTCTAACTTTGTATTTTAAAAGGTACAGTTGACAGACAATGGTGATACCTTAACAAGTGAATTTTTGACTTCTGTCCTTCATCTTCAGATTTGTCTAAGCTAGAATGCTCAGCTGAGAAGTAAACAAATGATGGGAAGATTTGAAAAAAAATTCTGTGGCTTTTAGACTGTGTAATAAACAAAAAACACAACTCTTTGCAAGATCCATGTCAATTGCTCTTTGAATGAGTCTTGATTTCTGCTTCTTCCGTATTTATAAAGAACTTTAACTCACCTCTCAAGCACAACTCTTTTGGGGCTGGGGAAATAGTTCATCAGCTTAAGTGCCTGCCTGGCAAGAGCAAGCTTCAGAGGAAAAAAAAAAAAAAAGATAAATTTCTTTCCCCCACTCCCTCTCCTGTCCTCCTCAACTTAGTAACTCTTTTCTCTTGAATAAGTTCATTCCCTTTCTCCAGTGTCTATTGTACTCTGCAGATTCCTTTTTTCTCTTTCAGGTTCTTGCACTCAAGAGACAATACCATGTTTGCACATGCACGCCTGATTTGTTTCATTTAAGAGTTTGTTCTCTAGATGCATGCATTTACTGAGAAAAGACTCAAACTTATCCTGCTCTATAGCTGAACACTACTCCATATAAAAATACCACCCCTTCCTTATCCAGTCTTCACTTGGTAAGCATCTGGTTCATTTCCAGAATTTAGCTATAACAAATTGTGCTTCTATAAACATGGGTGCACATATATCGCTGTGGTATAACCAGGATTCCTTGGACAACTGTACTGTGCATTTCTGCTGGTTTATGGAAAGAAGCAGGTAATGCCTTAATTTGTTTCCTCTCCTTTTTCCAATTGCTTTTACTCTCTCTTAATTTCTCATACTTTTATTTCTTTTTTCATCTCCCAATTTTACATGCATATATCTGGTGATATAAATAACTGGTTGGAACGACACTATATATTACAACAAATCCTGTAAAATTCAAATTATTTTGTTAAATGAAAAATCTGTATCACTTGCAATTTTTTTCTGTTTTAATTCTAATTTGTAGTCTCTCTAAAAAAATAAAAAGAAATAAACATAAAAACAAGAAAACAATTCTTTCTGCAATGGAATCACCTTGTGTTGGATCCTGCCTGTTTACTTTTGGTTTTGTGTATATTGGTATGTACTGTACTTTTCAGAGGCTTATTTTCCTAATCTGTGAATATTTTCCTGTAGTGTTTTGTCTGAATGCTAAAGTCATTAATTCCTACACTTAGAAGAGACACTATACATTAACCCTTATAAATATTTTAAATCATAATTTTTTGTATGTTGTTTTAGGTTGTAACAGTTAAAATATTGGTAAATATGTACTTTGAAATTTTGACATTTTTCTTCTTTTTTTTATTTTAGGGACGGGTCTACAGGGTGTTCAGGTTCTCACTACTAGCTTGTACTTGTAGTGATTTGCCTGTTTACAGCCTCCCAAGAGCTGGGATTAAAGGTGCATGCCACCACGCCCAGTCTCAGTTGCCATCTCAGTGTGCCCGGGGGACGGGGCCAGGGATTGATCCCCTGCCCCCTGTGCCTGCTTGCAGGAGCTTTAGTCTGCTGAGTTACTTGACCAGTCCAATTTTGACATTTTTCTCTCATCTTAATAACTCATTCAATACTTAATATTGGCAAAGATTTTACAGTGTACACTTTATTTCACATGATTTGTGTAGTGAGTCTGTCCACCATAGATATTAATATCATATTGCATTCCAGAAGAAAATTCTAAGACTATGAGATAATCTCACATAAAGAATATAAATGTCACATTCCCCTCTTGGCCTTTGGTGGTCCAAAATTGCCTGTTTTTATGAGAAAAACGTAACAAGACACATTAATAACAATAACCATTAAGTGAGTTAGACATTTTACATGCATTATTTTTAATCTTAGCATTGACTCAGTACTATTTACTATGATGAGCTATGTACAGACGAAAAGCCTACAGTCTGATACAGGTAACTAATGTACCTGGTAACCGAATGAAACAGAAGAAAGATTGAAATATCTCGGTTTTAATGCCCTGCTTTTACCTCCACGTATTGCTCCTAATTAATTTCTACTTTGAAAGATAAATGACTCATGTTAAACCAGTGGAGAATTTTTATTTTTGTCACAGCTTATTAAGTATATCCTTTTAAGCCAAAGCATGAGATTAATTCTTAGTGACTAAATGCATTTAGCATATAGAGATGAATGACTTTCAATATTCTTAAAACTTTCTCTCCATTCTCTGTGATATTAATTGGAGGAGGTGGAACTTAAGACCTTGTCTAGCGTTTTGCTTGAAAGCTATGAATAAGCAACCACTGTCTTGTGGAATACATTCCAAAATGTCATCGCTAAATTCCATTTGTCATATTACAGTATATTTTTGATGTTGGCACTAAAAGTTCGCTGATAACTAGGGTTCTAGTTCCATGTGCATGTAAATTGGGTGTGGATGACCTATTAATTCAGGGTACCATCACGTGATGTTCATGTTCATATGTTAAGTGCTTCCCATATATGAATAATCAAAAGCAACACTTTAGAAATTCAGTAGTGATAAAAGGGTGTCCCGAGAAAATAAAAGGAGTGATGCTTTAGCAAATGTAATGATTATACTGATAAAGATTTAAAGTCAAACAGCTGGCATCACTGTTTAGGTAGAAGTTGAGGGTGTGTTTTCCTCTAAATTGGCCAATGATGTTTTAAATCTATGTTTTTCTCAAATTAGTTCAAGAATTAAACCAGTTCCAAGGCTGACAAGGAGAATGTTTAAATTGACATCACTAAAAGCCAGTGGAGTGTGAAATTTTATATGTAATCCCTTTCATGACAACGACTAACAGTCATTTATGGTTTTAATTACCTTATTTAATTTTTCCGTCTGATATATATCATCATAACTTTTGCACTGAGTTTACCATTTTGACTTACCTAGACAGGTTAAAGAAGATTGTACTATGGGTATAGGAAAAAGTACTAATGCCATTAGCCTTTTTAGGTTAAAAGAAGTAAGCTTAGGGGCCAGGGAGATGGTTCAGTAGAATAAGTGATTCCCTGGCAAGTGCAAGGGCCTGAGTTCAATCCCAGATTCCACCAAAAAAAAAAAAAAAAAAAAAAAAAGGAAGCTTACCAAAACATTTTGTCAAAAAGAAGAAATTAACTCTATATGAATGTCTTTTCTGATTTCATAACTTGGAAATTAAAAACAGAATGTCTGAAGTTGTTAAATGAGAAAGTGTGCAAAATATAGCAATAGAATCTAATGATTTAACTCCTGAAATGAAAAACAACTTTACCTAAAATTAAATGTATTTTTTATGCTTTAAATGAGACAGGAATGGGCTGGCCAAATAGCTTAGTGGATTAAAGTGCCTGAGAGCAGGCACAGGGGCCAGGAGTTGGATCCCTGCGCCAGATGGGCCAGCCCTGTCCCCGGGGGCACACTGAGAGGGCAATTGAGACTGGGCATGGAGGTGCGCGCCTGTAATCCCAGCTCTTGGGAGGCTGCAAACAAGAGGATCACTGTGAGTCCAATCTAGTAGTGAGACCCTGAACACCCTGTAGACTCTTCCCTAAAAAATACAGCGAGAGAGAGAGACAGAGAGAGAGACAGAGCCAAATTCAACATGCTTATGAATGAATAAATTTATATAGGGAGAGTATATTACATAAATTTATAAAAGAAATGCAGGAGGCAGTACACCTAGTGACTATGAAGAACAGTTACCCCTGCAAAGACAGAGTGGAAAAGAGGGCAAACCACAGAGATGTGTTAGTTTAATTAATTCTATGTAGATTTTAGTTTTGTCCTTGTTCTCCTTTTTGACCATGTTAAGTGACCTTAAAACAAATTGTAACAAGTTTTTCTCCCAAGGAATTTTCTCTGTATGAATTGGATAACGTTAGTAAAGATTATTCTTGCAAATTTTCAAAATAGTCCCCTTAGTTAACCAAGCAAAATAATGGTTTGAAATAGGGCACTTATTTGAATATTTCATTTTTATTTATTTATCTATATTTTGTATTTTTTAAGGAACGGTCTCTAGGGCTTTCAGGGTCTCACTACTACATCAGGATCTCACTACCAGATTGGACTCATAGTAATCCACCTGTTTACAGGCTCCTGAATGCTGGGATTACATGCTTGCGCCACCAGGCCCAGTCTCAATTGCCCTCTCAGCATGCGCCGGGGGTGGGGCTGGTATAGCAGACCCAGGGATTGAACCCCTGGCTCCTGCACCTGCTTGCAGGTGCTTTAATCTGCTGAGCTATTTGGCCTGCCCTTATTTGAATATTTTAATATCAGAATATTAAACCTTCATCAGTGTGAAGAAAATGTATTATTAGTTTTCAATTACCATGACTACCTTGTTTGACATATTGTTTAATTCTTCCTTGAAATGTATAAAATACATGCATATTATTTATGTAACAGTTTTGTAATTATATATTATAAATATTATTTAGCTCCCTGAAGGCTAATTAAGAAATATGTTGATAAATTTACTAAAGACATGATTACCTAAAAAACAATATTTCATTATGGAGAAGACATAACATAAACTAAATGTTATAAAACATGCAACTTAGTGGCATTTAGTAGATCAAGATATGGTTAAAAAAATATTGAAATTTAGTTTTTTCTTTCTTTCTTTTTTCTTTTTTTTTTTTTCAGTTACCGGAGATTGAACTCAGGAACTTGCACTTGCCACGCAAGCGCTTATTCTACTGAGCTATCTCCCTAGCTCTCAATCTAGATTTTTAAGAGAATAAAAGTAGTAATAAAAAAGAAAAACTTACAAATCATACAGAATTTCTCCAAACAAAATAATATGAATTCAGCAATATTTGTTGTATTGTATACTGTTGTCCTCAGATTAGCACAAGATGTGCATCAGGAGCAGATTTATGTCTCCTGTTACTTAGCATAGTGTTTTCAAGGTACATCCATATTTTAGTACTTCAGTTTTAGTACTTTAGTTCTTTTCAGTAATGGCAACATATTCCATGTTGATTATCCTTGAATGACACCTGGCTTTTATTAATATTGCTGACTTTTTTTGAAAAAATGTTTTTACCCAAGTGTGAAGTAGATGGGTCCTGTAGGAATTCCAAGGATAATTGTTCTCCACAGTGACAGTACCATTTCTCATTCCCACTACCAAAATACTAGGGTCCTACATTATCCAAATTTTCATCAACATTTATTTGTTATTAAACAGCTATGCCTGTAAATATCCCAATGATTGTGAAGAACTTTTTATTTTAGGTTATGATTTGTCCTTTCTCAGTGACCAATGTGGAAGTTTGTTTTTATTTGTTTTCTGGCCAACGATGTACGTGCTTTGCAGAAAGATCTATCTTTCATCCATTTTTAATCAATTGTTTGTTGCTGAGTTGTAAATATTCTTTATATATTTAGGGCAATCAAGTCTTATCAGACGTAATATTTGTGAATATTTTCTCCAATTCTGTCAATTGTTCTGTCACTTTCTTACTGCTCCCTGTGATACATTGTTTGTCTTTTTTTACTCTTTCTTTCTCCATTTCTTTTTCTCTTTCTTTCTTTCTTTTTTATTTTGAAGTCTAGTGTATCCACTTTACCTGTTGCTTGAGTTTTGGGATTCTTTTCTAATGCTCCACTGCCTAGTGTAACTGATGCAGATTGACCTTTCTGTCTTTGTCTAAGAATTTAATTTTAGTTATTATATATTGATTGTTCACTTGATGTGTGTTAAAGTTTCCAAATGGTTTAATGGTAGGGAAACAACACTATCCTTCTGAGACAGGCTAGTCAGTATTGCCAGAATTATCTGTTACAGAGACTATTCTTTCTTTGTTGAGGGTAATTGGCAAATATGCATGAATTTTCCAACTCTCCTTCTGCTGTTGGCTTCTAGTTTCATTTCACTGCGGTAGGAGAAAATACTTTTTATGATTTTAATCTTTTTAGAATTCACCAGAACTTGTCAGTGACTTAACATTCGGTCTATCTTGGAGAATGTCATGTATGAATTTGAGAAAATGCACCTTCAGTCACTATGGTGTTCTGTGCTCTCTGTATATCTGTTAGTTCTAGTTGACTTACAGTGTTTCTCAGTCCTGATTCTTTATGATTTTCTTCCTGTTGTTCTTTCCATTACTGAATTTTACTTTAAGTTCTCCCAGGACTATTGTATTTGAAAAATAATAAGTGTCATTTCCATAGATGATTCTTACTGCTTAAAGGAAACAGCCAGCTTATTAGAGATTAATGTCATTTCTGGAGTTTCATGGTGTGATGTTGGCATGTAATTGGTATACATCATAGACCGCCAGTTGTAATATATTCAGAAATTTTATGAGCCAGTTGGCAGTACATCAGGAGCTTGAAATGAAACATCATGCATGGTGAGAGTATTTACACTACAGAAACTGGTAAGCACTAAAAAATCTACTCCCCCACAGAGCAAGTTTTTAAACATTTACCAAAATACCACTGCGTTTGGGTTCTTATTCCTAAAAAGTACAAAGATTTTTAAAAAATACCCTTAGTACATATGTACTACATTAAAATATATTTTAATATAAATTAACCACAGAGAGTTTGTGTACTAAAATAATCTTTTTAAAGAACATATTAAATATGCAATATTTTGAGACAAAATTATCCATTTAGTGCTGTTATTTATATTTAAGCACTTTTAGGTATCTCTTGTAATAGAAGGAAAATGAAACAAAGACTAAATGTTGAGTGACATGAGAACAAACATTAACATATGAAAATCCACAACTTGCACCATATTTTTTCATAATGATATAAGGCAGCAAACAATAATCAAATGCATGAAAATTTTTAATGTTTCTAGATAACACTGGTCTTCTTTTCAAGACCATGTAGCAAAATTGCTTTAAAGAGGGAATAGTAGCAACTGAATTGCAGACACTGCAGAAGTTATATGGTGTAGTTTTTTTAATAGAAATATCCATTCTTTCCCAGTGCGTGTGATTCCTATGCTTTGCTTCTTGTATTTGTCTCTCCAAGCATGTATCTGGTGTGTCTCTTGTTCTGAAATAAATTGTGTTTGTTCTATTATATTTAAAAGAATTTTCAACACATGAAATAGTCTCTAGCAGATCGGTTCTCATCTGTCCGCTAGGATTTGCTGGATGAATCTGTTGTAATGCTTCTGCCAGTCTTGCCTGACCAGTGAGTGAATCACATGTTCACCAAGGCAAGAAACTAATCCATTCCTTGTTTTTGTGGAGAGATTTAAAAATAAACAATGACTGTTATTAGAGTATTTAAAAATCCTCCCCTTTACGAATGCCTCTAAGTGCTCAACTCCACAAATAGTCACCGATTATATTTAAGGCATGTTAATAGGGCTCCTGTATGTTTTCAGGCAGATTTATAGGTTCAAAGTAGCAACCGTGAGGCAGATACAAATCCTAAAATGATAAATTCTTCGTTTCTTTCAGAGGTTTTATGCATTCTTTCACTCTCTTCCCATGGGGATTGTGCATTGATTCACTACCCCACTCTGCCAGTCCTTAAGGAAGGGTGTAAGATGCTGACCAGGGAGTACCCATGATGGAATCCATAGTGCTGGCTTTGTGAACACCACTGTCAGAAGCAGATAGAATTTCTTTACATCACCTATTGAAGATCGTTGATTTACACAAGTTCTCTGTCCTTATTATCTTCACCTAAAAAGTCCAAGTAAAAAATGAGACTTACCCCATAGCATTTGGGGCTTTCATTTGTGCAGTATTAAAATCTATCAGACATAAAATTATATTACTCTATGTGTCTTATTTGCTGCTGTTATTACTAATAATTTCATTAAGATATTTGGAAGCATTTTCTAAGAGAATACTATTATCTATTTACTCAGTGAACACAGATTTTCTTCTGTAGGGATTACTGTAACTCTTATTGTCCTTTCTTCCCTTAAATTACATTTTTCTCCCCATCCACATCCTCTTTCAACTCGTTGACTATTGATGCTGTTGGCAATCCAAGATTTCTACTGCTTTATTTCATATCTTCCATTGTAGACATGCAAAACACTTCCATAGTTGCTCGATGGTCATAGTAAATATGAGTAGAACCTAGATAACAGAAACTTGAGATTTAGTGGGGTCTTGTTGTTGTTCCAAGACCCTGAGGGAACACTGCAAATTACATCTTTATAAAAGGATTCTGAAATTGTATCTTGATGCCCATCATCCCTGATCATCTACCAGTTGCCTGCCTCCGTGCTAGTTAGTGTTGTGATTAATAGTAACACTGAGAATTACATCTCTATGAAAACATTCCAAAATTGTATCTTGCTGCCCATTGTCCCTGATCATCGGGGCTCTGTCTCACATTTATAAACCTGAATCTAGAAACCACAGAATGTGTGAATGTGCATGTTATTCACAAATTTCAGATGACAGTAATAGGAATTAAACACAGAAATTTGGTATTTCCTCTCCTACTCATTCAACTAAGCTGCAATAGAAAACTGTCTTATTTTAGAAAAAAAGAAGAAAGAAGAGATAAAAATTGAGCAAAAGAAGGAAAGAAAGAGAAAGAAAGGAAATCATCAAACTGCTAGTACCTTTTGTATTTTGTAAGCTCTACTCTTGCCATATGACTAGGCTCAAAAACATTTCCTAGCTTCATCGAATTACTTATACTGTAATAGTGATGTGTAATAAACAACAACTGCAAACATCTGAGCATCATTCAGTAACCGTTTTTCACTAACCAGTTTGGAGCTGGGTTGGGCCTGTCTGACTATGTGATCTACTTCTATCTTATGTTCTTTCCATCTTCCTCCATAAACAAGGTTGATTCAAAGGTTTCTTGTATCCGTAGCAGAGAGGTCAGATCTAAACATATAATAAAACATTGATTCATAAATGCTTGTGTGTATAAACAAAATATTTAGCAAATTTTGCTTGAGTTCAAAGATTCTCTGTCTGGTGACACACAGGACTGAAGTGATCTTTCCCACACAAGTTTAAAATCTAGCTTCTTCCCCCAAATCGTAAAACAAACTGAGTTTGTAATCCAAGTGACCATGGTGTAGGCATTCTAAGCTTCTGTTTCATCAGGTCTTCTAGAACATCCTTGACCAGAACAAGCTTTAAGTCCAAGTCCTTGAAGAAGGGCGAATGAAAGTATGCGTATCTCCTGGTAAGCTGAAACATAAGCAATTCATCACAATAACCTACTTCAATTTCTATTATTTTGTTTTGCTGATGACTTCTTCAGCTTTCTAGCTTCTCCTCCTTAGGAGACATTCAGACAGTCTTAGCAAATTTAATTACAAGCTAAGTTTCAGGAGTATGGTTACATTCAACATTTGAGAACAACAACAACAACAACAAAAGAGCTTTAAACATTTTTTGCCATCCAGCCCTAGGGAGTAAAACAAACAAACAAAAAAATATTTTTACCTGTTAGAATGGGTACACCTTAGAATGACAGTGAACAAATAGCAGTACAATTGTGAACTGTTAGCTTCCTGATGAAGCAAGTCATAAGGATCTGAGATCTTGGGGTGTGACTGTGCTCAATTTTAAATTTCAGTTCCATTCTTGTTCACCATAATGTTTGTATGATATTGTTACTGCATGTTTCAAAGAAAAACTTGGTTAATATTTCAGAGAAAATATTTTCTGTGTTGGTAAAATTCAACTTTAACACAAGCATTGTAATATCACTCTATAAATTTTTATGAATTAAAATGTTCTAAAACTTACACTTTATTTTGAAAATGCTTGTATTGGGTAGAAAATTTCTGTTTAAAGTCATCAGGATTTTGAAGCTAATCTTTGAGCATTTTGGAGCACTAAAATATAGTTTGGAATGTGACATTAAAACTATTCACATTGAGGGCAGGCCAAGTAGCTTAGCAGATTAAAGCGCCTGCAAGCAGGCACAAGGGCCAGGGATTCGATCCCCAGGCCTGCCGTGCCAGCCCTGCCCCAGGGGCACACTGAGAGGGCAAATGAGACTGGGCGTCGTGGTGCAGGCCTGTAATCCCAGCTCTTGGGAGGCTGTAAACAGGAGGTACACTATGCGTGTGATCTAGTAGTGAGACGCTTAACACTGTAGACTCTTTCCTAAAAAAAAAAAAAAAAAGAAAGAAAGAAAAGAAAAGAAAAATTGCATTGGTCAATAACACACATTTTTTAATTCTGGCTATCATTTCAACAACTGAATTCAAGTCAGTTCAATTCGGTTCGGTTCAATTCGATTCGCTTCAATTCAATTCAATTCAGTTCAATTCAATCCAATCCAATCCAATCTGATGCAATTCATTTCTTACTGATTTTGCAAATATCGTCCTAAAATCTGGATGGATACATGACAACAATGGAATGTAATTCTTTTTAATATTTTAGAAAGGCAAAAATTATTTTTAAAGGTACTTTAAAAAATCATTTCTATATCCTCACTACTTCGCTCTTAAAGTAGGCACCTTATTAAAGCTTACTGAGTGAACGCTGATCTTTAGTGTAATAAAACTGAATGAATAGTGCATAATGTAGTCATAAAAGAGGATATTTGCTGAAAATTGTAAATGTTACTTATGCTGAATTCAGATAATTAATTTCCCATAAGTGATTTGTCCCTCAGAATATAAATTTCTATTACAAACTTGGTAACATCTATTTCCATGTGTATTAGGAAAAAACAATCAGAAGAAAAGAAAGTGTGGTCCTTTAGAGTTGGGGAATCGCCACCCTTTGAAAACGTGTCTAAGCCTCTAAGGATCATTTCCAAAAGCAGTGCATTTACATGAAGTGTTTCTAAAACTTCAAGTTTCCTTAAATGCAGCTCATGCACACACCACCTTCTTGAGGTTAGGAATTTGGGTTGCAGAATTTTCCAATGTGAGGTCAAAGGTCCAATCGTTACACTCCAGGGAATTAGAACAGGACTGTTTGTACGCAATGCAGGGCTATGAAATAACATTTAGCCAGGGAGTGCTGAGTGTTGTTTAGAGCTTTCTACAGATGCACTTGGTCTGTTTGTACAAGCAGATATCCCAGTGATTGGACAAGTGTCTTGTATGCTGTGTGGAAAGTGGATGAGAAAAAAGAGGATCTAACAGACAAGCACTAATCTACAAATAATTCCTTCAACAAAAATACTAGAGAGCCAAAGAACAGAACCCTTGAGCCTGGACCTTGCACACAAACATTAATGGGTTATTACCTTACAGATGAGAAAATAAGATGCTCAGAAAACTACAAGAGCAATGAGTTTTTGTTTCCTTCAGCTTTCCAAAATGGGTAGCCCTTGGCGTTCATTAGCGTTTTATGCTGGAGGACATAGAAGCCATTACCGGGCCTCAAGCAGAAACTGCAGCATCTAAAGACTTCTCTGATTTATACCCTCATCCATCTTTCCTACTGTATGGTCACTCCTGCTTCAACGTCCAACAAAGAATGACCCTCTTTATAGTCGTCAAGATTTTCTTCACTGATTCATTTCCTCCAGAATCACCGTAACCCTCTCAGATCTCTATTTCTTTTTACAGAGAAATTATGGAAAGGGACATTTGCACATATAAACTTGACAATGTTTACCTCTTCAGTTTTCACTGCAGCCTGACCTGAATTCTTCTCTCCTCTGGTGACTGACAAGAGGCTAAGAATGATTGAACTTGTCCTCCTTTATTTGAGTTGATCTTTCTTTTTAAAATTTATTTTGAGGGCCACAGAGATAGCTGAATGGTCTAGGTGCCTGCTTAGGCAAGCACAAGGACCTAGGTTCCATGCCCAATGCCACATGCTGCACAGGCCCCACCTTGAGCCACCAAGTCAGTCACTGAGACTGGGCCTGGTGGCACACGCCTATAATCCCAGCACTGGGGAGACTGAAAGAGAACCATCACTACAAGTCTGAGCTGCATAGTGAGACCCTGTGCAAAATATATAAAACTTAAAAAATAAATAAATAAAATCTATATTGAATGTCTTATCCTTCTTAAAGTATGCTCATATCTAGAAATTTTATCACAAATTCTGTATTTTTCTAGTCACTATCTTATTGGGAGGTTCATATTTTCTTTCTGATCAGTACAGTAATTTTCTTCATAATTTATCCTTAGCTGGTTTTTTTTTTTTTTTTTTTTTTT
>NDGN011537687.1:5999-20781 GCA_002564285.1 Tympanoctomys barrerae | reverse complement strand
TCCCTAACAGCCTCTTATGCTGCTGGCCACAATCCTCAGGTAGGCCTCCTACACCCAGCATAATGCTAGTTCAGTTTAGCTAGGTGTAACAAGTTGACCACCAGTTGTCAATCCATCACACTAATTTTTTTTCTTTTGAGACATGGTCTCTGTTGCCCAGGCTGGCTTGGAACTTATCCTCTTGCTTCAGCCATCCAAGCAGCTGGATGAGAGGTGGGTACCACCATGCCCAGCTAGTTTATTATAAGTCAATAAATTTTATGCACAAGATTGAGAAATTAACATAGGCCTATACTATTTTTTTGCATAAAATCTGAAAGGCAAGAATTTTTAGCATGTTTTTCATACTGATTATAGTTTGTTCTTAGGCCTCAATTTCTGCCTAAAAATTGGTTTACTAATACTCTTTCTTAGCTTTTAAGGGTACTAGGAGGATACAATCTCTGCCTGTAGATATTTGACAACAGATATCGTTATCTTCTAGTAGTAAGAGTATTTGTAAATGCTTGACATTCTTGCTAATACAATGTTTTTGCATTTTTAAGTAGTGTAATGTTATTGACTATTATATTGTGGAGTTACCATTCTGTGAAAATCAGAGGATATTCAAATTTCATTACATATTCAGTGACAAATCATAGACCCTATAGTGTAGTCTTATCTGTAGTTTTCAGTGGGGTGCCTTAAAGCTTCAACATCAGAAGACAGGTCATGCGGAGTAAAGGAAACGTTTTTCCCACAACAGTTGTGATACACTAACAAACTGATCTTAAAAGATTTTATTCTTATATCGTGATCAAACAAAGTTGTGTTTGTTTCAACCACTGCAATATTAGGCTGACAACTGCATGCAATGACTAAATTTCTCTACTATTTTGCTTGAAAAATATAACAGAAATGAGAATCCATAGTAAATCCCCACAATAAGGAAAATGGTTATTTCTAAATGGAAATCCCCAACTGCTCCAGCCCATCAATCATATGACAACACAATCTGACTTCCACAGAGCTGGAATGTGCTTTAAAGGTCACATCTCTAGATAAAGAATTGTAGTTTAGTGGGTTATGCAGCAGAAATGCCTAAATCTGGAGCACTGTTTTAGCGTGGGCAGAAATAGCTTCTCTTCAAAGAAGAGAGAAAAATTTGAAGCTTAGTCTTTTGGCTGAGCACATTTTCAAACATGTACCTCATTAAAAAGTTGAAATGGGGGTGGAGATGGAACCACATTCAGCTATTTTCACAGTTGTATGCTGGAGCCCTAGACATAATTTGGTTAACATTTTTTTAAACTGAGAAAAAGCCACACTAGGGGAAAAAATTCAGCAATTTGGTCTTTTTCAAGAATTTGGACCCTCTGTGTACGGTAGACCTGCATTCCTCTGTGGAAAAGTAGACCAGCACTGCGCATCCAAGCTCTAGTTTGCCCTTCCAGTATCCAACTTCCCTGTCAGAGTTCACTTTGCAGTCCTTATCCTGCAGGCAAGAGACATCTGCGGTTTACTAACCCAACGCAGCTTGGCCCCTTTTTCTTTTTGAAGAGGCAAATCTTTTAGTTAGGGAATGAAGGGGCACCGATGGCTGCTTTTGCTTCTCTATACAGCCCCCAGCTTGTCTTCATCGAGCTGATCCTAACCTACTTTTTCCAGAATGGCCACAAACTCGGTAGGAAGCCTTCCACGCCGGCCCTGGCTACCTTCGCCGGGTGGTGACCTTGGGCGAGGCCAATCCGCGAGGCGCCCGACCCAGATAGCCCGGGCGCGGCGCGACGCGCTCGCGATCTTTGACAGCGCTAAGCGCACACCGCTGCCCAGCGCAGGCGCCCGCCGCGGCGCAATACCGCAGGGGCGGCTCCACTCCGGCTTCGCCCGGCTCCCGGCGCGGGCTGAGGGCCCTGGAGGCGCAGGGCTGGGAACTGCAGGAAAGTGAAGCGAGAAGTTCCTCAGACTCTGCAAAGTTGCCGCCGCATTTTGACACGCCGGCTTCCAGCCAAGGGGACGCGCCCGGTCGCTCCCCCCGGGCGGAAGCAGACCCCCGGAGCCACCTCTGTCCGAGATCAGGTCCCACACACCAGCCACCATCCCGGGTTCACACTCGCACCCAGACCCGGAGCTGGGCGCGCCCACCCCCACCCGCGCGCCCACGTGACAAGGGCCGATGCGTCACTTCCGGCGGCGGCGGCGCCTGCGCGAGGCGCCCGGGCTTGGGAGCGGCTGGCAGCAGTGCTGCGCTACCAACGGCCGGGAGTTGAGGGCGGCGCGGGTCCGGCTCCAGTCCTGAGGGTGTGGAGCCCTCGCGACGCAGCCTGGCTCCTCGCTCCTTCCTCTGGGGCTCTCAGGGGCTGCGGCGGCCGCGGCCGCGGTGGGGCGCTGTGGGAGGTGCCCAGCTCGCCCCCCGCCCCGGGCCCGCCCCTCCTCGCCTCCCCGGGCCCGCCCCTCCCCTCCTCCCCTCCCCTCCTCCCCGCCCTCCGCCCTGCGCTGGGCCGGGCAGCTGCGGCGCGGCCCCGAGCAAGCGAGGTAGCGGGCGCGGTATGTGAGGCTCCGCTCGCCTCGGCCTTGCGCGGCGGCCGCGGTGCTCACGGACGCTCGCGTAGGCGGTGAAGGGCCAGGGCGGCCACGCCTCGCGCACGCCGGGCCGGGACGCGCGCCCCCAGGGCGCCCGCGGGACCATGAAGAAGTTCTCTCGGATGCCCAAGTCCGATGGTGGCAGCGGCGCGGCGGGCGTAGGGGCCGGCGCGGCGGGAGCCGGCGGCGGCGGCGGCGGCGGCTCCTCCGTCGGGGTCCGGGTGTTCGCGGTCGGCCGCTACCAGGTCACCCTGGAGGAGTCACTGGCTGAAGGTGAGGCGCGGGGCGGCGGGGGCGTGGCGGGCTCTGCGTCTCCGCGCTCGCGACTCCCCTTTCCTTTCTGCGGGGCTCAAAAGGAGATAGCTCAGACTCTGGGTCCCCGACCGGCTCTCGTATAATGACTGGAACGCATTTCCTTCTGTCTGGGCTCGAGGAAGTAAATAGAAGTCCTAGCGAGTGATGGGTGTCTCGTTTGGGGCTGTGACTCACGCGAGGGCCCCATCAAGGCTGGGTCCAGGCTCGGCTTTGCCCGCAGTGACTGGGACGGGTGTCCGGCGTTGGCCTCCGCAAGAAGACCCTGCAGCCCTGGGGTCGACTCAGTCATCGGTTTGAAACCAACACTTGTGTAGCATTTGTGCTTGTCGATACTTTGCCCCAGATTCAGTTAATAGGTTGCTGGGGCGGGGTCAGGTAAACTAGAAGCCCACTTATCTTTGTTGTTTAGGATCTCTGTGTTTCTTTGGAAGTACGCGATTTTAGAGGTGATGCGATTTAAAGCTGAGACGGAGCAGGTAACTTCCACTTACAAAGTATTGTGATGGATCTTGCATTATCTTGTAACAGGTTAAGGTAAAAGGTGGAAGTAAAGTTGCACAAAACCCCCATATGACATGTTCTTTGATTGCTGGACTTTGGTTTTATATTTCTAGTATAGTTGGATTGTAGAAAATACTTGCTTCTGTTTATTTCATGCCGCACGGACCTTTGAGCTTTCATTTGCAAAATATTGCAAAATAAATACTTCTCAAAATGAGGAATATATGACTTTTTTTTTTTTTTTTTTTTTGGTCTGTTTAAGACAGCGTCTTACTGTGCTTTTCAGACTGACCTTGAACTCATTTTGTAGCCCAAGTGGGTCTCAAACTCACTGATTCTCTTGCCTCAGCCTCTGGAGTTCTGAGATTACAGGCATGCACCTCCATACTCAGCCTAGTGATCAGTTTTAATAGATGTACTGTGCTCTAAAATTTACTGTGTCTTACATATCATCCCAAGTGTTGGTTTGGATTGGGTTGTAGTTTTTAAGAACACATGGCTGTGAACTCCATCTTTTGAGTTTTAGTATTTATTTGAAATGTAGTAGGAGCAGTGTTACTCATTTTCGTACTAAATCCCTGATAATATTTTCATTTAGTACAGAGAAAATATTGACATTTCACATACTAAATTATGAATTTGTAACTTTATCACTTAAGCATGTCCTGTGCCATTTTTCAGTTAAAAATACATAATTTTGCAGAATAAAAATAAAGATGAATTTCAAAAGGAGAGTTCTCATTCAACCATAAAGACAAAACAACTTTTCAATTATTCGTGTTACTTTTAGAGTGCTCTACTGGCCTTCACCATAAATTTGCCCGTTTGTTTTTGAAAAAGGAGTCATCAGGTATGCTCAGAGAAGGCAAGTACTAAAGAGACCCTCTTGGAAAATGGAACTTGTTAGCTCTTGGGACCAAGCTTTAAGTTTTCTGTAGAACTGAGCCAAGGCCTATGCTTTGTTCTCTTGGGCATTTCTTCTCTCTCTAGCAAGTGCAACTGAAATGATCCATATTCAGTTTACTTTTTGTTCTGATTTTTTTTTTTTTTAATTCAGATGCTTAATAAACCTCTTCCTTTCAAATTAACCAGCAAGCTAAGGTTGGCAAGGCTGGCAAGCACAAGGCTAGTTCACATTTAAACATGATGAATCAGTAATTGACAGGCTTGCCTATCAGTTTGGACAACTGCTTTTTGATAAAGCATTAGAGAACCTACATATGGGGAGAGATATAACATTGAATGGGTAATGTAGTAGAAGCTAAGGCAGACCAAAAGAACAAACTGAATAGTGTTTGCATTTTTTGCTTTGGGGTAGTGTTTAGGCCAGGGCTTAGTTGAATGGTGTGCCTCTAGATGTTTTTGTCAGTCTACTGTGGACATAGCAGTCTTACTCATAATTACTACTGCAGTGTCTTCAATAAATCTGTTGCTGTCTGTCTTTCTCTGTATGATTACTTATGTTTCAAGTCACTGTGAACACTTGAGTTGCTGAATATGAAATCATTGCGTTTAGAGGAAATGACAGGTTAGGTTTCTGGAAGACTTTATTCACCATATTTTTATTAGGTGATAAATACATTTATGTGTGTTTCTGACACATAAATGACATTATTTAAAAGACACTATTTAAAATATCTTATTGAATCATTAATATTGAAATTATGACCAGTAATAATATAACTCATTTTCTCTAAGAAATAACACAGACATGCACTTAGGAATGGTAGACAGCAATTCAGCATTATACTTGGGGATGTTTTGTATAGTAAAATCCCCAATAAACACAATAATGAGAAAAACAACACTAAATTGACCATGAAAAGGACACTATGAGAGCTTAAATAAGAACATGCAAGTTAGAAGACCTCTGATTTTCACTTTTTTGCACATCTGCAGGGGACTATGAAAGTGTCATGAATGATAGTTTGGGGATTAAAATAAATTTTTATTTAGATAGATTTGCAAGTAAAAAATCCTTACATAGTGGGGATCAACTACTTGAAACCTGATTTAAAACATAGATCCTGTACTAAATACATAAAAAAAGAAAAACCAAAAAAAAAAAAATTCGTGGGTAAACATTTTGAATAAACTGTTGGAATTCTTTTCTGAAATACATACTTTCTATATTGTCCTTCTAGTCAAGCATTTCTACTGTATGTTTGAAAATGCTGACAACTTGTGCCTTTTATTTTCTGCTGAAGGCTTAGATAGCTGATACCATAGGCATTTTCAGGTTCTTTTCTCAAATGGTTTGGTTTAAGGATGCTAAACAAATCCCACCTTCAGGTTCTAGGAATGAGGTGGAAATGTACGTCAGTTTTTGCTTGAAACAATAGCAGATTTTCAAGCACATAATTCACTGTAATCTTCAGAGTTTCTTTTTCTTTCTTTCTTTCTTTTTTTGTTCCTTTGGCAGTGCTGGGGACTAAACTCAAGAGAAGCTCTCCCACTGAGCTGTATTATCTTTTGAGACAAGATCTTGCCAAGTTGTCTAGGCTGGTCTTGGACTTTCAGTCTTGCCCCATCCTGCTGAGTTGGTGGGATTATAGTCATGTGCCACCATACCCAGTAGCTTTTAGGTTTTTATTGAAACAATAATACTGGCTGTTGTTCATGTGCATGTTATGCTTGTAGACCTTTGGTGCTACTCTAAAGAATTACTTATTTATAGGAAGAAGTTGTTTCTTGATGAGACATTTTAAAAACTCGGACTCGTAGTGATCCTGTTTCAGCCTCCCCAGTACTGGAATTACAGGCATGTGCCACTACACCTGATCTTTCTGATTTATATTTTTATGTTCATACTTAATAGGTATAAAATGGTTGAGAGGTTTACAAGTTAGATGGTAAAGTGGTGACTGGAATGGAGATGAAATGTTAAAATGTATGCTTGTGTAGATCTTGTGGATTGAACAAGGGCCGTGTGTAATAGGAAATATCATGAATGACTTTCTTATGAAAGCGTTGGCTGGAGGTATCACATAGTAAGATTTAGAGAGGAATGTTGGGAGACCAGTAGCTCAGACATGTCAGGTGGGAAGGAAATGTCAAGTGAGAAATTGGGCATATGGGCTGAAGATTAGCAGTGGAGTTTGGGCTTAGCAACAGGTACTTTCTATTAATGAGCATTTGACTATTATTTAAATCCTAAGGAGAAGATGGATATAGGGAGGCAGTGTAGAATGGATATTTGTTCACTGAAACACTCCTGAAAGCATTAATGTTCATTAGATCCTGAGATCTTGGTAAAACACTGAATGCTGAGCCTGACACCCAAAATTTCAGTATGTCTGTGTAGGGCTCAGTATTTCCATTTCTGCAAACTGCTGATTTAAGGCAGGGCTGGACAAACAAGAAAGAAAAAGGCCAGAGAAGTGTGAGAATCTGATGTTTGGAAATTTGAGTCTATTTCAGAAAGGGGAAGACTGAACATTTATATTAGTGAAAAGTTATCTTGATCTAATTTTTTTGCACTGGCATTCACATTTCTCCACACTTAGTTTTGAACTTACCTGTTAAAATTTTATCCCTGATTGCTTGGTAGGTGTCTATTTATTGCTCTAGATTCTTCTATGTGTTCTATTTCTGGTGATTTTGTGACTAAATGTACTTGCCTATTACTCTGCTTTTGCCTGAGTAATCGCGGCTTCCTAATTACTTGTAATGTCCTTCCTACAAACAGTCATGGCTACTTGCTCTTCCCCTATGTCTTTTTTACCCACTCTTTCCACTCAGTCTTCCTTGCTGAGACAAAATACTTACCACCCAAAGTTAAGGGAGGAAAGGTTTGTTTAGCTTAGTTTGTGTAGGTTTCAGTCCATAAACAGCTGGCTGCACTGTAGGGTGGTGCATGACAGGGATGAGGGGTCAGCAGTTCATGGTGGACAGAAGGTAGCAAAGCAACAAGCAAGGAACAGCTGCACCTCTTTTCTATCCCTTGTATTTTCTATCCCTTTTATCCCAGGCTTTTTAGGGTGGGTAGTAGGCACACCCTTAATCCTGGTGCCCTTGAGTGTAGCATAGCACAATGAATCAATCACACACTGTAGATCCAGCCACCTCTGACAAAGCCCCACCTGTGATTGCACAAGGCTTTGAGGGGAGCATCTAGACACAAACCATAACACCCTCTTATTGCATTTAATCTTTTGTCTTGATAATATATAATTATATAAGCACTTAGAATTAACGACCAAGGTGGTTAATTACTCTTCTCTTACCTCCCCTAAAGACTAAACTTTCTTTAGTCTTTAGGGGAGGTGAGAGACACTCTTTAATTGTATTTGTATTCCAATACTTATTCAAAGAAATGGTATTTGACAAAACAAAATAAAACAAAACATTTTTTAACCATATGGTGTTTTTCAATAGAATTTAGACCTACTTTATAAATTGAAAAATCCCAACGTGGGACTGTATTGGACTATCAGAGGTGTTCTACTTAGTAGATCAGGGGGATCTTGAGTTTCCAGGTTGGGTGAAGATGAGCAGCAACCAAGGTAAAGTGACATTTCTGTTAGCCACCTTGAAAAAGTAAAAAAGGAATAACCTGAGTATCATTTTATTCTATAGACATTATAATGTATTTATTCTACAAATGAGGTAAAAAAGAAAAGTCTTATTACATGTAGTTGTGAAAGTATTTTATATTTAGCCATTAGTTTTGACAGTCCTTTTGTGTGAAGAGCTTTCTAAGGGCAAGCACCAGTAGCTAGCTGGTTCTGTATTACTTGTGTAGACTTGATTTCTGTCCTATAGTACATATCCAGCAATTAATTTTGTTGTTGTTGTTGAATTAAGCTCTTAGGGAACAGTGTTTTGTCTTTTGAAACATAAAGTTAGTGTATAAGGATTAAAGAAGGAAATGTGTGACAATACCTCATAGTGCATGCCACATCTCTGAATAAATGCTAGTGAACTTAGATTCAAATCTAGTCATAAGCTTGCAGTGAAATCTGATTCTGAAATCATAGTAACTTAGATTAGATATCACATTTATCTTGAATAGTTATGTGTTTATAGAAATCTAAAGTTTTAATTAGACAATTGTATGATACTGAGCCACATATGGTTTTCATGTATGAGCTATATAGCTTTTGACTTTCATAGTAGCATATGCTTTCTCAGTAAAATGAAAGTAGTTTTCAGAGGATACTACACAGAATATTATTTACTCCTGCTTTCCTTTTGGGTTATGTTGTCATTACAGGGCTAGCTCCTAGGATGTAATTTTGATTGTCCTCAAGAGCAAGTTATTATTAACACTGAAGCCATTATTTCCAATTTTCAATACTTTAAATAAACTTAGTGGAAATTATGCTTTTATCGCCAATGTAATGTTACTTTTTTTTCCTTTTAGTTGTAGTCAGCTATTATGGTGAAAATTGACATTCTTATGCTAAGCAGTTGTCTTAATAAAGGTCTTCTATCTTTATTGTTATTACTTTCTATGTATTTAGTTTAGGGTCTACAGGGTCTCACTACGTAGATTGCAGTTGTAGTTATCGTCCTGTTTTCAGCCTCCCAAATGCTGATTATAGGCGCATGCCACCATGCTCAGTCTCAGTCACCATCGAGTTTGCCCTGGGGGTGGGGCTGGCATAGCACCCTGGGGATGGAACCCCTGGCCCCTGTGTCTGCCTAAGCAGGTGGTTTAATATGCTGAGCTATCTGGCTGGTCCTGATTCTCTTTCTTTATTAGAGCATGTTTGATAGTTCTCAAAATGATTAAAGCCTTGACTTGAAATCCCAGAATTAAGTCTAGAACAATGATTTCAGAGTTGCCATAGTTCTTTTCAAGAGATCTGAATGAAGTTTTATCTCTGAGATTAAGAGTTTTTTTCATATTTTTTTAAATTTTGTTTTTTGGCATAATCTGCTGAACAATTCAGTTATTCGATTGGGAGGTTGAGTGGTTAATGACAATTATTTTAAATGATTGAACACTTAGTTAATTTCGAGATTCTGTGTGGATGAGATCAGTCAGTACATATCTGTTAATGGTTTCAAAGATCTCTTTTCAGGGAAGTGGTTGTAGGGCTTTTCCCATACAGTGACTTTGTTTTTGGAAATTTGGTTTATTTTAGTGTTATAGAATGCCAGGAACATTAAGCAGAGTTTGGGACACTGTATGGTCTTTAGAGAGACATTTTGTACAGGATGTTATTTTAAAAACAGAAATGATTTTTATTGCTGGATTACCTATTTTAAGGTTTACTGTCTGATTAGTGTCTTGGAGGCAACTGCCAGGGAAGAGTGTTGGGGCTTGTGGTCAGGTCAGCTGCTCACAAGTCTGCCTTTGCTTGGCATTGTGATACTTTGACCTCTTTCCTCAAGGAAGAAAAATGAAGTGGATAAAAATGAATTTGTAACATAGTTTTACATTCAGTGATTTTGCTATATGATTTTTAACATGAGGAAGGGAAGGACAGCAGGGAAGAGTTTTAGAATTAAGACTAATGAAACTTTGTGTTTGGTCTTCATACATTTGTGTTCACAATGAATTTGCCATTTTTATTTTTATATCCTACTATATAAAATTACTCCATAATCATTAGAAAAAATTATATTCTAAAATTATATGATATCCCATTTCCTCAAGGGATTGGAACTCATATAAATTTGTGTGGCATTCTATTTGGTTTTGAAAGATGTACCAGCTTGCTTATTCTGTCTTAATTTGTATTGTCATGTAATCATATATATATATATATGTATATATATGATCATAAAATACATATTTTGCAGCATATCATAAAGTACAAGAAACCCTGTTTTTCAAGTTTTTGTTTGAAAACAGTGAGTTATGACAGTACATCTGAGTGGGTTAATGGATGGCATATCAGAAGAACTTGGCACTTTTGTTTCAAGGGCTGTTAGCCCTAGTTTGGGCCCTTAATACTTAAGAGAGAATTACATTAACAGACTGTTTTTCCAGGCTGTTGCCTTGTCAAACCAATTTTTGTATTCTTTCTGGTTTAGTCTTCTTGGACTTCTATTCATGCCCCTACCTTAGTTGCCTAATCAAGCAAAGTGCCAACTCATTCTGGGATTCAAGGCTCTGTGCAGTGTGTCCCAACTCACACATGTTACCTTTAAACAGCCTCCTCACCTTCCTCCTCCCCCTTCCTCCTTTTCTTCCTG
Source organism: Tympanoctomys barrerae (assembly GCA_002564285.1). Classification (NCBI taxonomy): domain Eukaryota; kingdom Metazoa; phylum Chordata; class Mammalia; order Rodentia; family Octodontidae; genus Tympanoctomys; species Tympanoctomys barrerae. The sequence continues at coordinate 10,254 of NDGN011537687.1, read as the reverse complement.
TTTCCTATCCTCTTGCCCCTCTTCCTTTTCCCTTTGTCTTCTTCCTCCTTCTGTCTTTTTCCTTCCCTCTGTCTCACACTCTCCCTCCCTCCCTTGTCTCTTCTATCTCTCCTTCATTTTTCTCTTCCTCTTTACCTCCCTCCCTTTTTTATCTTATAATGAAGCTGTCTACTACCTAGTGGGTGTAATTAGTACAGTCCTGTATTTGTAACTGTTACTATCCCTCTCTTCCTTTTCCTTCCCTCTTTCCTCTCCTCTGTCCTTTGACCTCTTTCCCCTCTCTTGTCCTTATCTATAGCTAGGTCTGTATTTGTATCTACATAAGTATTATGCATCAGCCTGCCTGCTATAGTCTCAGTATTTATGGCCCTCTCCCCTGTACATTGACATTCTACCCCTAAGGTGATAGTTGGTATTAGGTTTGGGAGATGATTAGGTCATGAGAATAAGAAACCTCTCAAAATGGGTATTTGCCTTTGTTAAAGATATCTTGGTGAGACCCCTGGTGTGAGAAGAGATCTTTGAGGAAGTGGGCACTTACCAGATATCGAATCTCCCAGCATCTTGGTCTTGGATTTTGTACCCTTCAGAACTATGAGAAATAAATTTGTTGGTTGTGTACCACACAATTTATGATGTTTTTGTTATGACACTATGCACTAAGACATTTTTAATGTTTTTTTTGTTGTTGTTCTGTTTTTGCTTACATTGTTAAATTTGCTTAGAAATTTGTTTAGAGTGTCTCAGGGTAGACATGTCACCCACTCATATTGGGTGTTCAAAGATACATTTAAAATACATTCTTGGGGCTGGTGAGATAACTAAGCACTTACATAGGCAAGTGCAGGGACTGGGGTTCAATCCCCAGTACACATACTGCACCGGTTCTGCTCCCGGGCACTCTGAGCTGTGGACCAAGTCTGGGTGTGGTGGTGCACGCCTGTAATCCCAGAACTGGGGAGGCTGAAAACAGAAAGATCACAGTGAATCCAAGCTGCGTGGAGACCCGGTACTGAATACATACAGTTAAAAAAACAACAACAACAAAACTTTCTTGTAATCTTTGTTAATGAAACTACAACCACATGAGTATTAGTGTAGTCCTGTGTCTGTAACAGCTGTTACTCTTCAGCTGATTATTTTACATAGCTTGTTTTATTCCTATCAAATGAGAATACTTTTAAAATTTGGCTCCTTCAGGATTTGACTTGAAATCATCTTTTGTCTTTTGCAGCACTATGCTTATGATAGGAATTCAGTATATGCATAAGAGATCGAGTATTAGTATTTCTATGTTTTCCCCCCAGAGTCTCATGCATTCATAGGTGGGGCTTTCAGAAGGTGACCAAGTTATGGGTTTATAGCTGACTTGCTGTTAGGAGGTGGGGTTTGGTCAGAAGAAGTGGATGGTCTGAAAGAGCTTATCTTCCCTGCAATCCCTCACACTGTGCTTCCTGGCTGCCTTGACATGAGCAGCCTCTCTTTTGCCCTCCCCTTCTGACATGCCTCCTTTTTTTTGGAGTGAGCCAACTATGGAAAGAAACATAAGCCAGAATAAATCATTCTTCCTTTAAATTGTGGGTGTCAAGTATTTTGTCACACTGACAAAAAAATTGACTAAGATGTTTAGTTTTGAGAGGTGGACAGAGGGGCTATTAAAATTTACTTTAAGTTAGGCATTGTGGTACACGCCTGTAATTCCAGCCTGTTTGGGAGGCTGAGGTAGGAGGCTGGCCTGAGCAATTTAGTGAGATGCTGCTCAGAAAAAAAGGGATAGGGATGTAGTTCAATGTAATGCCTTAAATTTAATCTTTAGTTACACACACACACACACACTATAAAATATAACTGTCCAATTGATGTTTGCCTGCTGTGTGTGTGTGTGTGTGTATGTGTGTGTTTATGTGTGTGGGTATTGCATCTAGGGTGTTACAGTGTTAATTAAGCACAGTACTACTGAGCTACACCTGTAGTTTTAGCACAATTTTTTAATGCCCATTTACAAAAAATGAGATATACTTGACAATAATGAAAGTACAGTAATATCAAGTTGGGTGAAAAAACATAACCTGATTTATTTTTGGATTTCTGGCTTGTTTTATTTGTTATGATAGTATATATAGTTCTTAATTGTTTTGTGGGTACTGTGTTGAAATTACTAAGTATATGGCCCTAAAGATTTTCTTGAACCTTGTCTTCCCTCCAGTGAAAAGCCACTTCTGTGGGTCCGAGAGAAGCTGGGTAGATCTAAAATATGTACTTAAGATAACTGATCTTAAAAACATTTTGGGACTGGTATACTGCATTTGGTTTTCTCTTGAATGAAGGATAGTTTCAAGGTTTAATGGTATGATGGCTGTCTAATGGACTATAAGGAGGAGTACTCATCATTGTAAAGCTGTAGGGGAAGAAAACATGTGTAATCATGAATTTTGGAGACCCCTCTAACTATATGATATTGGAGCTACTTATTCTCTAGGCAGTGAGACATTGAGTTTGTTCTTAAGTGAGGAAATTTGTAAACCTGGTACAGAGGTCTCAGGGTAGCAAATCAGGTCTTAATATGTGGTTTTGTTAATAGTTAATTATGGATCACCTTGACATTTTTCTTCCCCAATTCTTTAGTTCCCTGAAAGAAAAGGTTTCCACATGACACTTTCCCTGCCTAAATGCTGTATTTATTCTCCTTCATTTTTGATGGGTGGGACGTTATTAGGGTTTGATAGAGCTCTTTACATGCCTATTTTCTTTTCAATGAGAGGTCAGTAGTATGAATTTTATTCATTTTGGAATCATTACCACTAAATATTAGATACTAGCTGAAGTGAGTTAAACAAAAGTCTTGTTTGTTTTCTTTTTTGTTACCAATAATCAAACTCAGGCAGACAATGCACTATTGAGCTACATTCCTGGCCCACAAAATAGTTAAGTATTTTACTTACTCATCCTTTTTAGGACCATTTTTCTAGGAAGTGGGATTATGCATCATGGACCATGACCCACATTCCATTCTGTGGCCCAGATCATGGAATCTCTGCTACTGAATATTAATAGTCTTTGTATGGAAAAAACAAAACAAAAGCAAATGCTACAGACTTATAATAAGACATGTACTTCAAGTATTTTTTCTGAAGTATAGTGTGTATATGCTCAGCTGTGCATAGGCTTTTGATAGTGTTTTGCCTTTTTTTTTTTTTTTGAGATAAGGTCTCACTATGTAGTTCAGGTTGTTCTTGAATTCACTGTATAGCCCAGGCTGACCCTTTCATTCAAGGCAGTCCTCCTGCCTCAGTCACCCAAGTGCAGGGGTTACAGGCATATATTACTATACCTTGCTTTTTGATTGTGTTTTCTGTGACCAATTAGAGAAGTTTGTAAGATAGTCACGTGTGTGTACAGAATGTGGGTATTTCAATACTCCCCTCTTTTGTGTATGTGGTGGTCCAAAACTGGACTTGGTGTAGATCTTTACTCTTACTAGCAAAATTTATGGTTAACTTATCTAAATAGCCTAGTGAACAGTTAGTAGTCCTATGAAATTGGACGATGTTTAGTAATTTTTTGATTTTAGCAAAATATTGTTTATGTAATCCAAAGGAAAAACATTTCTCTCTTAAGATTTATAGTTACTTTTGTTTTTATCCCAGTGAAAGTAGTGTTACTGATGAAATTAAATTAGTGCTTTTTTTTTTTTTTGAGAAAGGGTCTTGCTGTGAGGTTTAGGCTGGCCTTGAATTCACTGTGTGTAGCCCAGGCTGGCCTTGAACTTGCAGTGATCCTCCTGCTTCAGTCTGCTAAGTGCTGGAATAGCAGGTGTGACCACCACATTCAGCTTGATTTTATTTTTTAAAATTTTCATTGATGTAAGAAGTTTGAAAATGTTGCATATAAGTCCATGAGTCTTACTTCCTTAAGTGTTGTTTGCATATGATTTTTGACTATAAAAAGGGACTGTTGGAAGTGAGTTTGTTATACATTTCTGCCATGAGAGCCTATTTATAGATTCAAAGTTTAAATCCTGTTTTGTATATACATATATATATATATTTTTTTTTTCACTACTAGATGGTCCTTCATTTATATCCCCCTTTTTTATTTTGTTTTGTCTAGCAACTTTCTCCTAGTTCAGTGAGAAGAAAGATTTGTACTAATATTTAGACAAGAGATTGTGTCTGTTTCTTGTACTCTGAATAATTACTATGAAGACAATATGCAATGTATTAATTATTGTAACTGTCCTACTAACCTGTTTTGA
>NDGN011537675.1:7049-38494 GCA_002564285.1 Tympanoctomys barrerae | reverse complement strand
CTATGAATAACTACTACGAAGACAACAATATGCAATGTATTAATTATTGTAACTGTCTTACTATCCTGTTTAGAAACTGTCTCATTACTATTTGTTTCTCAATAAAATTAATAAAAAATAGTGAAAAAAAGTCTCAAGGTCAGAACCATGGGACATCAGGGAAGTTCACGTGACCACCAGGAGCAGCTGTGTCCACAAATTCTGGTGACTGTTTTGTTGGTTTTGCTAAATAACCTCATCTAGGAAGGATAGCTGCACCATATTTTTAAATGGTGTCTAAAAATGAAGTCTGTAGAAAGGCTCTGTAATTGCAAGTGTCCTGTCCTCCTCTCACCAGTCATAGTGTAAGGATTTCACCTACGTCAGACTCCTCCCTCACATTTGTCTTGTAGTAAGACAGCAACTACAGTCACCACTCAAGATACTGGATCTTTTACAGGCACCAAACTTGAAATTAAATAGACTTTTATAGTACAATGCTTAAGAAAAGGAACATCTTGTTTAAAAAGAATCTGCATTTATGCTGACATGCTATAGTGTATTTTTGTAGGAAAAAAAATCCATTGGCACGTCTTCCTAACTTTAGGGGAAAGTGGGTGAAAGAAAAAAATGAATAAAACTTTTTAGGGAGCTCTTTTAATATATTTAGTAATATATTATCCTGTAGGATTGCCCAATTCCTAATATTGATAAATGGAAGTTGCATTTTTTTGAGTTACTGGTATCCAGTTATTTGATTAGAGTTTATCTCTCCTAAAATTTCCAAACAATAAATAATTTAAATGTTCTAGTTAGCTAAGTTGTAGATTCAAAATTGAAAGAAAACATTTATTATATTATTACTCTATTATTTAAGGATCTGACTGTGTAAATTTGCTGATTTTACTTAACATATTTCAAAGTAATTTTATTATATGCAAGCAAATTATCTAAATCTTATTTTCTTTCTTAACTTTTAAACCTACTTTTTGAATTATTTATTGGCCTAAAAATCTGTAAATGAGCTAAAAGCAAAGATATTTAAATTAAGACAGTCTGTCTTGATTCCCCAGGGAAAAAAATGAACTTGCATTTTAATTACTAACAAATTTAATTATTCCATGCAGGTGTGAACCATCAAAAGTCTAGAGAATGCCTCAGTTTTAAGCAAGTACTTTGCATTTGCATGAAATCATAATGCTATCAATTTCTGATACAGAATACAGATTCAGAATACAGTCCAAATTATGCTACAGTCACATTATTTTATGTGACTATACATTCCCAGCACGTTAAAAACTAATGGTGTTTGGCTGTATGACAGTATGTGTCCTCCATAACGGTTCCGAAAGCACCCAGGGCTTTTCACAAGTCTTTTACTTCATTGTCAGAATTTCCTTAATTGACATATTTTGGTAAAACTACAATGAAGGGCTGGCCAAATAGCTCAGCAGATTAAAGTACCTGCAAGCAGGCACCTGGGGTTCCATCCCCTGGCCTGCCATGCCAGCCCCGCCCCCGGGGCATACTGAGCCAGCAATTGAGACTGGGTGTGGTGGCACACATCTATAATCCCAGCTCTTGGGAGGCTGTAAACAGGTTGATCACTATGAGTCTGATCTAGTAGTGAGACCATGAACACCCTGTAGACCCTTCCCTAAAAATAAAAAAAAAACTATAATGAAATGAATAAACTAGAAATGTAGATTATTTAAACTAGAAATGTAGATTATAGAAATAATCTGCATCTGTAACCTCTGCTCGTGTTGACAATCTCCTTTTGAGACTTAATGAAAGTGTTCAATCCATCTTTCATGGGCTTGGCTGGCTCTGCTAGCCCTCAAAATAATAAGTGAGACTCACAAAGGGGCATGCAACTGCCAAGATTATAATTACATTTATATTGATTTAAATCTATAAAATATTAAAATATTTTGTCTCCTGGAGAGTGACTTGAAAACATAATAGTCAAATTGAAAGTTAGGGCAAGAGATATTTTAAAATCTTAATTTGGGCCAAATAGCTATCTTTATTATTATGGTGAATCTTTTAAAAATCTTTGTAAAGATAAGAAGAACCAGTCTGGACACACTTTGGAATTCATATCTTGATTGTATTTCTGTGTTCTCTAAGATTGATCTATCTGCCATGCAGTTAGCTACACATGCCATTATAAGTAATAGATCATATGCAAGTAGTGCCATTTATAGAGACTATTTATAAATACTTACTACTTAGAAGTAATAAGGGCATTTATTGTAATGCCTTTTAGTTTTGATTGCTTAGCTTAGTAGTTCTAAAGTACTACTGTTATTTTTTAAACCATTCTATAATTTGACTATTTAAGTCTCGCTTCTTTCAGATCATGCATGCTACCAATTTTTCTGTATTTTGAGATAAAATTTTATGTGGAATATATGCCTCAAAAGAGATTAAATTACCTAAAATCATTTTTTTACCAAAGAAAATATTTACCATGCATGAGCCCCGCCCTCCCAGAGAGCTGCCCAGTGGAATTTTCTCATCCAGCACAAGGACTCTCTGTTAGAGACCCTGAATCGAGCGAGAGTCAGCCTGGGCCTGCTGGGTCGCTCCTGTTGCCGTCAATGCCAGAGTCACACGACAGTGCCCTCCTGTGGAGGTTTGCCTCAAACGTCACCCTGTGCCCAAGAGAACAATTTTCCAAAGTAAGTGGCAAATTCAGTGACACCCAGGATCACAGCAGCTCATGCAGTCTGGACATTTCTTAAAATGTGTACGTGGAAATGGCTTTTAAAATATACAAAGCACTTGCAGTGCAGAAGATTTGCAGCTCAAAATGCCAATAGAGAGATGTCAGCTTTTCATTTCCATTTTGTAATGATTTTATTGAAATGGATTTTTTTCCTTGATTTTTTCCTTAAATAATTAAATGCTAAAGAGGAAAGAACATGATGAATTCTGTAAGTAGATAAATTCCTCAGCTAAGACATATTTAGATTTATGCAATAAATTCATCTTGCTGGTTAGAAGCATCAGCTATAATATTTTTAAATTACAAAAGAAAAAATAAAAGCTTAGAATATGTATTCATTGGTATATATCAGAAATGCGCAAAGGGTGACTTCTGGAGGCTGCAATCCTGAAATCCAGAGTCCTGGGTACCCGCGAGAGCCCGTGGGCGCCCAGAGTTAGAAGGGCGCACAGCTGCATGAGGCCCTGCTCCCCTTTCCCAAGCCTCTGCGGCCCTGCGAGAGTCCTCTCAGAACAACGCGAGCCGCACCTTCCAGGCTCAGTGTGTAGCTTCCGATGCTGTCATTAGTTACCATCAGCTTCCTTTCAGGAAATGTTTGTTTTTTGGGTTTTGTTGTTGTTGTTGTTGTTGTTTCAAATCTTAAATTACTTTTCCCTTCTTTTGCTTCCTTTGTCATATAAGCCACAGCAAAAACTACCCCAAAGGCTTGATGAGAGGCAGGGAAGAGAAGAATGAGTGACCCAGAAAGAGAAGGGTGAGAGGACCCCAGACTCAGACTCCTCGGTCGCCCTTTCCCTTAGCAGCTTAGGAAGGCAGCTGTTTGGGAGTCCCAGCTGGGGTCTCTGTACTGTCGCTGTAACAGGCCACAGACCCGGATGCCCCAGAGCTCCCTGAAAAGGAGACTATGTATTTACTAATACTCCATCACTCCTCACTGCCAATAGAACAGCACTTAGCATCTTCTAGTTATTAAAAGTTCATGATTTTAATGGCTGCTAACCAGCAGATTAAGCCTTGCTGTAACTGGGTATAATTTGCTAACGTAAGTCCGTCCACCTACCCATCTCCTCCTTCAAAGAGATGAGAACACAGGAGATCTGATCTATCATCATCATCATTATTATTATTATTATTATTTAATGTATTTAGTACGGGGTCTACAGGTTATCATTGCAGAGAGCAGACTCATAGTGATCCTCCCGTTTTCAGCCTCAAGCAATGGGATTACAGGCGCACACCACCAACCCAATCTCAGTCGCTGTCTCAGTGCGCTCCAGAACAGGGCTGACAGGACACGCAGGGGATCGAACCCCTCTCCCTGCATCTGCCTGCACAGGTGCTTTCATCAGCTGAGCTATCTGGCCGGCCCTCTGATGTATTATTATGCAGCTAAAAAATACATCAAACTATTCAGTACTGTCTCTGGTAGTGTATCTGCCTTGTCTCCCAGTATCCATTTCGGCTTTCCTCCTAGATGATTTTTGGCTGGATGAGCAGTTAAGTGGAAAAAAGAAAGAAAGAAATAAAAATCTTCTTAAGTCAGTACACTTAGCCCAAATTAAGTTTTGTCTGCTGAGATGTGGATAGAATGAAGGTGTAACGTTAGTGCTGGGTGTTGCTTGGTTGGTTGCTTGGTCGGTTGGTTGGTTTTTCCAGTACTGGGGATTGAACCTGCGAAAGCTGAGCCATGTGTCTTCGGCCACACCCCACCTTTTCCTTTCTTGGTGACAAAATCTCACGAAGTTGACCAAGCTGGCTTCGAACTCTCAGTCCTCCTGCCTCAGTCCCCCAAGTGGCTGGAATCACAGTCGTACGTACGTCATAGCTCCTGGCGTGAAGTACGGAGCTTCATGGAAACGTCCTTTTGGGAAAGGAGTATCCTTTTGTTGACGTAGTTCTCGTTTTTATTTTTGTTTTTTTCCCTTCCTGTCTTACCGGCTAGAACCCAGAGGAGACAGATCTGGGCGGCCCAGCCAAGTGGGACCTCGGGCATTTCCAGTGGAAGCCAGCAGGTAGCAGCGAGAGAGAAGGCGCCCAGCCGGCGAGGCTGAAATCCCGGCGCTGCTGCAGCAGCTCGTGCCCTTTCCTTCCGCACTGCTAGAGTGAAGGCAAAAGCAAACAGGGTCTCGTGAAATCTTCCGGAATTCTGGGTTTTCTCTCACTGTCACAGCTTCATGGTATTCAGATACACGAGGGCCACTACTTGTGTATCATTAATAAATGCACAGTATTCATGTAATTTTGTAAATATCTGATGACAGCTCCAGAATCAAAATATAATCTGTTTTCTCCTCTCAAAAATTATTTTTTTCTGGGGCAGGGGTTGCAATCCCATAGTAGAGCACTTGGCAAACATTCTTAAGAGCCAAGATTGAGCCCTGGAAGCACACAGGGAGAACATCCTGTGGCCCTAAAGAGAGAGTATTATACTATCTCAACAAGCATTTAGACAGTACGCATTGCAGTTTGAACCTTACTGCAGATTATAGGAAGGTATTTATAGTTTTAATATTATTACTCAGAGATTTTTATTTTCAGGGGTGTGGTAGTGTGAATGTTATATACAGCACACACACACACACACACACACACACACTCACGGAGTTACGAGTGCACACTCATTTCTACACCAAGACCTCATTACTCTTGCACACATGCATAACTGCTTTTGCCGGGACAGAGTTTGAATTTGGCAGCATTTGCTGTGTATATGCAAATGATCATTGCTAATTACAATAAAGTTTGTTTTGTTTCATTTTGTTTTTCTGTTATGATAGTAGATCAAATCTCTAATTGTAATATTTTATTAGGGAGCTGGGGAGATGGCTCAGTGGAATATGTTCTTCCCTGGCAAGTGCAAGGGTCTGAGTTCAATCCCTGGTTCCACCAAAAAAAAAAAAAAATTCTTAGTAGCTTCAGTTGCTCTTTCTGTCTTTTACAACAGAGGTTCTACACAAACCTAGGTCTGAAGGAAAACGATTATTTTCTTCATTTTCTTAAGGATAATTTATAGCTAGTAAGATTGTAGATGCATGGGAGGGAAGTTCATTCATTACAAATAGTGAATGCTTTGGGCATGGGCGTAACATTGCCTGAGACCCTTGCGTGGAGGTCTGAGAGTCTTTCCCCTTGGCAACGAGGCCTGTTTAGGAAGCATTCTGTCATTCAGCCTGCTCTCAAGTTGAGGCTGGTTTTCCAACCAATTCATCCAAATTAATAATATGTAATAGATATGAAAGTGGCTTTAATTCTGTAGGAATGCAAGTTCATTTTTGAACTCCATCTTTGTTAAGAATTCTCACGTAAATGTTACAGACAGCAATTTAGCTCGCAGGTGTTAAGCATGAGACTGGTATGATAAAAGCAGTGTTTTGAGCAAAGGAACTTGGCAAGGTTACACACCACGTTTTGAAATGGAAGTGATTAGGGACAGAGAGACTAATTAAGAATTTAAAAATAGAGAAATTATTAAAAATTGCTAGACAATAAGGATGGTAATGGAAAAGAAGAGACAGATGTAAGAAATAGACATTATAAAGGAGATTTAACACAGAAATAGGTTGACTATTTGGATAAGAAAGACTAAGAAGTTAAATGAACCAAAATCTGCAGAGAATTAAGCAAAAGTCTGTACAAGAGTCATTGTGCCGTTGATATAATGATCAAAACCACTTTTTCATAATAACAGGGCTGTTGTGATGAGTTTAGGGTTAAATACATATATGAAGGTTAATAAGACGTGGGAATGATAACATGCAAACTTCCTATGAGCACCTGGAGATCTGAGGTTAGATAAACACACGTGTGCTGAAAAGCTTCCAGGCTGACATGGGAGAAGGGATCCTTCTGATGCGTGTCTAGCTGTCTTTACACAAGGGTGGCTTCTCCTACCCTCTGCTGTACATCCTGATACAAAAGTGCCAGATGTCAGGTCACCTTCCAACGTGAGCGAGTCCTGTGAGCAGTGGGGGAGACAGCAGGTCTACAACGCATAGAACTCGAAGCTAATCTATGGAAAATTCTACTAAACATCAGCTGTGTGAAAGCTATTCAAATCTTTCCATGAGTTAAATGACATTTTAAAAACTCTAAGATATATTTTTGAAGACTTGGAATAAAAACCAAAGTGCAAATGAAATGCAAACATTTTATTCAATAAATTTTGAATATACCATTTTAACTGTAATTTGGACAGACTTTGGGAATGTTTTAGTTCAACAAGTAAAAAGTTGCAACTTCTCATTTGGATTTATATGCAAGGCACCTTCTTTTGTCATCTTAAAATTGACTTATTTAAGAATTGAGAAAAATTAGAACATAATGGAACATGGAACAAAAGCAACACAAGTGAGTTTTGAAATCACTAAATTATTGTGAGAGCAAGAGGCAAATTGAAACTCCCCAAAAATTCACATCATAATAAAAGTATTAATCCAATAAAAAGAGATACATTTTAAATAGAAACAGTGTGAGCTTCTGGATTGGTTGCAGATCCAATTAATGGAAAAAATATTTAAAGTTCTGGCATGAATTTTGATAAAAATACTAATATAAGTTGAAATAAAAAAGTGTAAAAAGCCTCAAAAACAAGAGCATCAATACAAGTTGGTTAATGACTGTCATTTCTTCCAGGAGTAAGGAGGTTTAAATTCTTTTCTGATTAAGAGAATTTGAAAACGAGTATAGCTCTTGCTGTTTATGTGTAAGCATAGGGAACTTGTTAAAGTTTTTTTGAAACTTGACATCACTCCTAAAATACCCATGATACTATTGGTACTAAACTGTAAGGCTGCCACTTTCCTAGATAATTGATCAAAAACATTTCCCTTAACCAAACTAGAGAAAAGAATGAAGAGTCCTGATTTTTCCGTTGGAAAGTAATATTTGCAACACTACTATCTGAAGAGCTGAGTAGCAAGTCCAAAAAATAGGGTAAAATGTATTATAGATGTGGGCTAAGCAGTCAATTTCTAATTTAATTTTTAATTTTGTATTACTTGCAGAATTTAGCTTTTAAATAAATGTAATTTATGATCAATTTTTTATTATTTTATATATTCAGTTCTGTGAAGTAAATATTCACTTTTGTACCTATTTTTGTATCATGAACTAGCTTTAGGCCCCAAAAATCCATTCTGGCTCTTCTGTGTTCATGGCTTCATGTAATAGACTAGACAGAGAGGCGAGGTAGAAGGCAATGGCTGTGGGCTGGGGCTTTTTGCACTCCAAAGGGAGAGCGGTAGAGAAGGCAATGAGAATTTGATCTCAGATCCATTTCAGAGCAGACCTGATGGGGCTTCCTGGAGAACTCATGCTAAAGGGGAAGGAAAAACAGGAATCAAGGATGCCTCTCTTTTTTTTTTATTAATTTTATTGAGAAAGAAATAGCAATGAGACAGTTTCAAAACAGGTTAGTAAGACAGTTACAATAATTACTACATTGTACACTGTTGTCTTCATAGTAGTTATTCATAGTGCAGGATGCAGACATGATACTTGTCTAAACACTATTAGTACAAATCGTTCTTCTCATTGAACTTACTTTGCTGAATTCACGCACCTACAATATCTGAATGGCAATGGAATACCCATCTGTGACAACACTGAACAAAAAGGAGATATAAATGACTGTTTTGTAGTGAAATATATATATATTATATATATGCATATATACATATACATATATATTATATACATATATATATATATATCTTAACAAAATAGTAAAGATAGGTATACAGCTACCTCCAACATTTTAGATGAACATCTTTGTGGAAACCAGCACCTGTAAGTGTTCCATGGAAGAGTGGGTAAGGAACAGGCTCAAGAAAGGATGGGCAAGGGGCTGGGGAGATGGCTCAGTAGAAGAAGTGCTTCCCTGGCAAGCACAAGGGCCGGTTCTGCCAAAAAAGAAAGAAAGAAAGAAAAGAAAGGATGGGCGCCTGTCACCAAGATGTGTTGCATTTGCCCTGTGTACTATGCTGCCCTTCCCGCTGCCTGTCCTGATATATGGCACTGGGACCCACCCACACGACACCAGAACCTATGAGACAGCACGTGCATAAAATTTCCAGCCAATTTAATTTAACCTGTGTTAACTAAATATATGCATAATTCTTTGCCAAAACAGAATCAGATCTCTTGAATCAAACTATGCACACATACAGACACACACACACACACACACAAATCAAGTGTAAAGGAGCTCAGGTTTAGAATGAGACGAACTAGCATTAGCACCTTAATTCTCTCACCTGATAACAGGAAGTCCTTGGAACATTGGCATAACATTGCAGAGCCTCTTATTTCTTTTCTAAAAATGAGAACGATTATATGCTTAGGATTACCACAAAGTTAAAGAAATACCGGGCATGCAAGATTTCATTACAGTATGCAACACACATTAACACCCAATAATGGCAGGATATACTTGCATTTCATTTTCTTGCCGATGCTGCACAGATAATGCGTACAACACAGGTATCAGAGAATCAGCACACTAGCAAATGTTAGAAGAAAGAGGTCATAATTTCAGCAGATCTTACATCATTTCAGAAGATGATAATAGGCTCCTGAGCTCCTCCAGTCCTGAGAGGGGGAAGGGACACTGAAGGCACTGTGAGCCGAAATAGAATGAATTTACCCAATTCTTTACTGCGCTGCTTAACCTCTGCCGCCTTAATCACATGCACAGCAGGGGAAGGATGTGCTAAAACAATTCATGTGTCATGAACAAAGCAGCCACAGATTTGAGCTCAAAAATCGCACTAGGAAAACCACCAGTTGGAAGGAATGTAATAAGGCCAAATTTATTTTTTTTAATTGAGTCTTGAGTTACAAGCAACCCTTTAATTACATTAATCAAGCAGGCTTCCTCTCAGCAAATGATGAGGGCTATATATTGTTCTAAATTTTGCTAAACTTGGGGGGGAGTTAGTTGTTGAATATTATTTTGACATATGAAGAAAAAGCCCCTTGACTTATTTTTAATTTTTCCTACAGTTCCAGAAAAAGACAATCATATTCTTGCTTCTAGACATTATTTACTTTGTATGACTGTATCATTTGAAATCGAAACTTTTACAATATTTTCAAACATTAGCATTCCTCAACCAGACTTTATTTTGCTGTTAAGTGTGAATACTATAATTTTTATTTCCATTTTAAGTTTTGATATATGTTCCCAAGATAAGTGGCACCATTAATTACGAGATCGTCAACCGGCCAGTTACGTAGCCCATTTAACAGATGGAAACCCTGAGAACTATGGGAGATTGGGGGGACCAAGAAATGCTGCAGTCATTCAGTTCCAAAGCTAGAACTGTGCGCAGGCCTGTTGGAGCAAGCGCTGCACGGAGGCAGCGCGCATCTTCCGTTGCGGAGCGGTCGCCTCACCCTGTGCTGTAAGCGAGCGCCTTCCTTTTCCTGTGTGTGTCTCTGGGACTCTTCTCTCCCTGCCCGCCCCTCCTGCTTGCTCGCTCTCACTTATCCCTGAAGAATCAACATGGGAGCGTTCTCCCCTCTAAGCATCTTCCAAGCGCTCGACCTGGCCTTTCACCTCAGAATGAGTGGGCCTTCCTTGTTCTACATTTTTAGGAACCCTATGTATATTTCTAATAATTATTTCTCAAACTTTCGCATGTCATTTTCCCAATGTCATCTTCCCTCTGGGCTGTTCCTCTGTGAATCCCCAACGCTTGGCAGAATTAGCTTCAAGTATATGCTCAGTAAACGAGTTTTTTCAATCTAGATTTTTTTATTTTCTGGAAAAATACTTATAAAAGCTATAAAGAACTTCTGAGAGTTTAGCTTGATATTTGAAGAGATAGAAAACGTATAGAAGAAGGCAGGATGACTTAGAATTTGAAGTGAATTATTTCAATAAGCCCTGAGTTAAAATGTTCAAATCACACAATTTCTGGAAATGTAAAGATCCTTAATTTATATTTCTATCATTGCCAGTTATGCTTTGATAATGCATTAAAATAGCATTATACAGTGATGGCCCAAACTTTATACATTAAGCAATTTATATCTTCCAGACTTTAAAAATTATTATCTCCATGTAGTTTACACTGTGTCCAAACAAATATGATAAACTTTCTCCTTTTAATCAGTAGCATCAAGCAACCCAGCAACAACTCATCTGATCAAGCAACTCATAAATGAAACTAGCTGGAGATAGATGCGGTTTGTCTCGGTTCCAGAGAAATGCAAGTACGGTTGATGGCATGCCTGTGTTGCACGGCATATCAGCTTTCCTCACACTAGTAGGTGCTAGAGAGCCACAGCTGCTATCCACAGAAAGGAAGTGACGTCAACCCTGGTACTTACTGTTGCATGGCAACCACTAAACCCATCTAAGAAGAAAAAGAAAAAAAAATACACAATGGGAGATTTAGTAATGTACTAGAGGTAACTAAGACGTGATTTAGTAAAACTGAAATAAGACATGAAAAACACATGGAAAGGGAGGTGAAGTGGTATGAGTCTTCATTTCCAAATGTATGTCTATGTTCTGAAGACCTATATTGTAGGAGATGCTCCATTTGCTACTCTTTCCTTGGATAAACAGCAAGCTCTCTGAAAGCTACATTTCAGCGCTATTCCTGGGGAAACATAGTCTGTAATATTTGTCAAGAGGTTTGGGAGAAAAAAAGCACTATATAAATATTGGTAGCTATTAGTTTTTAGATATTTTTATATTTAGCTATCAAATGTGTTTTTCATGATCTATCACCAGAAGTCTATTTGTATACTTCAAACTACAAACATTTTAAGTAAAACTAACCACTGGCCAACAACAATATTTCTTCTGTTCGTTATAATCAAAGTGATGTTTATTAGAAATAAGCACATATGCTTAAATTTTCCAAGAGTCAAATTTACTCTGAAATATTTTAGTATTCCAAGTTCTTTAATGTCACTTTTTCTCTGGGTTTGGGTCGTTACTCAGAGGAGCAGCTAGATGATGTCGCGTCACCCACACAGCGCGCCACCCTTCCATGCTTTTCTCCTGTCGGCTGACCCTCCACTGGCATACCACTGTATTCAGTTGTCAGCTAAGTAAATGTTGACAAGGGCCAGGGAAATAGCTCAGCGGATTAAACTGCCTGCAAGGAAGTGCAGGGACCTGGGGTTTGATTCCCGGGCCTGCCGTGCTGGCCCCGCCCCCGGTGAGCACTGAGATGGAATTGAGACTGGGCGTGGTGGTGCACGCCTGTAATCCCAGCTTTTGGGAGACTGTAAACAGGCAGATGACTATAAGTCTGATCTAGTAGTGAGACCCTGAACACCCTGTAGACCCTTCCCTAAAAAAGTACAATAAATAAATAAATAAATAAATAAAGGTTGGCAAACCCAACAGTCCTTTATCCTAGTCCAAATGTAGCCATTTTCACAGCGTCATAATTGCCAATGGGACTATTTCTATCCCTACCTTCAGACTGTAATCTTGTGAGGACAGAAACCCCACTGATGATGTGTTTAGTACATGAAATGTGTTCAGATCAATTGAATTACACAAAATTCTAAGTCTTAACTGAAAGACAAGTGTGGGACTGGTGCTTAATATTTACAAAGCTTACTTGCAGAGAGTCATAGCAAATCTAGGAAAATGATTTTTTCACTTTTTCTTAAATGGCATTTTAATTCCTTTTTTTCCCCTTTTGAAAATCTAAAACTTTTGTAAAAAGTGGAGTTGACAAGATGAAACAGTTGTGTTGACCTACAACCGGTTTTCTAGGATAGGTTTAAATCCCAGTTTAGATTAAAAACCAGGATAGATTTGAGAGCCTTTTTCCACTTGCTTTATCCACTAAGGCAGAGTCTAAAGACCACACAAATTCCCATGTCTGGCCTGACTGCTCAGCATGAGAATAGGTCAGGGTACATTGGCAGCACTACCTACGGGCGTCTGCAGAGTGCAGGCCTGTACTCCTTGTGGCTCAAGCCTGCAACGTTGGCCCTTCAGTTTTATGAGTACTAAATTTTACTCTAGTTTTAATAATAATAACAATAAATACAATAATAAAATCTTGTTTATGTAAGAGGTTCATCTTGTTAAAAATGCACTGAGACTCATGAAGCTTTATAGGACCCAGTTTATGCTCTCTTTCGTGATTTAAAGGTGATAACTTCATGTAATTCATTGCCACCTAGTTCTGAATTTTAATAATATAATGACTCATGATTTTTACATTTCTTAGAAAACCAGCTTGGTTAAAACCATTGCAGTTGTTTTTACTGGGGTCATCTGAACTACGGTTCCCAGAATGTTCATGAAAGGGACATGTTTTATGTGCTCTGGTTGGCCGTAATCTATCACGGCTGGTGCTGTGTAGACAGACTATGAGTTTACAGTGTCAGCCCATGAATTAAAGCTTTGTTGCAGAACGGCTTGCTGTGCAATTATTTCCAGTTCATATCCTATAAATCAGCATTCACTACATGACAATCAGAAATTTCCATCTAGCATTCTTAACATCTATATTTTGTCTTAATTGTACTGTATGCTTCTGTACCTAGAATAGCCTGATGTGACTGGTACCAAAAGCTTAGAAAATAAATTTCACCTTCACCAGAACCTATTTAAGGAATATTCTATGTTCTCACTTTTTGGTGTCAAGCTGTTTGGTATTTATGCTGAAATAATAGGAAATGAATTTAAATAGAAACACTTCTCATGTCTTATCTCTGCAAACAAAAAGTATAATTTACAATAAATTAGCACAGCAGTTGTTAGTGGAACTCGGCTTTATTTTGCAATTCTCACACCTAAGCTCACAAGATGACACTTTTTCTGATAAGGTAATCTTTATAAGGTAGTTCTGTAGGTGATTAAATCTGACAGATGCTAGTGAGATGGTGAGGTTCAGGGATGTAACAGCAAATGCTTGGAAAAAACTCCTGTGAAAATAATGACATATTTTATGATTTACCGATAGAAATATCAATCTGATAAAATAAGTCAGTTACATTGTTATATTCTATATCTAAAACCAAAGTAAAATGGTTCACCAATAAGTGAGTGAGTATACCAATTACAACAAAATAAACTATAAAGAAATTGGTGTTGTTTAAGAAAATGAATAGACTCCTCTCAGTCATTTCTTAGTATTTATACATCATTGTTCTACATGAAAATGAAAACTTTCTAATACAAAGAGAAGCTAAAGCGATAAAATGTTTCTTCTCATACCATTTTGATAGTCTATCTTCTGCAAAACATGTCTTGAACACCAGGTCTTTCAAAGGTAAAGGCTTCATCTCCTGGGGCAATGATGAGAATCAGATGACTGATGTTTCCAATGATACTAGCAATCTGAAATATGTTACAGCTTAATTTGCAGATTGTATAATTAGATTAACCCAATTAATTCTATACTCAGTTTTGCAATGCACCTTTATTATTTGAATGTTTGTAGCTCTGGTGTCTTATATCTAGAAAGAGAATTTTAAAACAGTAGTTTGTTGTCCTTGTTTGTGTTTGATTGCTGAAATGTTATCTGTGCTAGGGTGAGATGATAGTACAACCTGCTGAAGCACTGTATTACAGGAGGCGCTATCTCCCCATTTTCTTCTCTAAATATAGGTTGCCCAGTATAAAGAATTCATTTATAAATAGAGTACTGGGAAGTTCCCGGAATCAAGTAAATTAACATGCTGGGCCAGCGTCACCGGCTTCATTAGCAACCCTCATACCAAGGCGGTGTTCATACAAGTGTGAAAACCAGAACGACCCTTCAAGGGTTTTCCTGGCCTGAATAATTCCCTCATCAGGGATCAAGCTACACTCATCCTGAAATTTCAGTCTCCCTGCCACCATCTATTCACTTCGCATAACTCCATCTAGCATGGATTCCCTTTTGAAGACTCTAATCATAAACAGAAAAGGAATAGGAAGAACTCCAGATGCAGAAATGATGAGCAGCCTGAGGTCTAAAGGCTGTAGTGGGGAGAGGAAAAGAGTTGGGGAAAGAAATCCTCAACTTTGGTACCTTGTACAGCAAGAGGCAATATAACACAGGAGCAAGCAGGGATCGCAGCTCCCTGCAAAAGCACTGCACTTGGGGAATAAAAAAGATGAACACTATTAGCTGGTTCATCATTGTTGAAGACATAGAGGGGATGAAGAGATCTTACCCCTGCCAGAGAAACACAGCACAAACTCACACATTGAAGCTTTTTGTACATGCCAGATACTATGTAAGTGCGTTGTTGTTATTGTTGTTGTTTGACACAGGGTCTCACTGTGTAATGTAAGATGGCCTTCAACTCACTAGATAGCTCAGACTAGCCTTATACTCACTGAAATTCTCCTGCCTCAGCCTCCTGAGTTCTGGGATTATATGCAAGCACCACCATACCAGGCTTGTAAGTGCTTTTTATATATTGATCTAATCCCATAAAAAGCCCCAGAGTAGCTACCAGTGTTTATCTCCTATTTCTAGATGAGAAACAGGAGTTTATGTCATGGGATCAAGAGTGAACCAGCCCGAGAGAGCGCCAGTGACCTTCTGCTAGTGACAATGATAGTGTTGTTATATGGCCAATGACTAGTGCTTTCCATGCTAGAGCTTTAAAATAATATTTATGCAATAAACAGTAATTACAATTACAATTTTTGCTGTCTCTCACTCAAATAAGTGAATGAGTCAAACCATCAAAATAGGTGCCTAAAATCCACCGTTCAGAAATAACCCCACAGTCCCCATAGAACAGCCAGTGAGACGAAGCCAGCAGGTGTCTGCTATCAAAGTAGGTTGGTGCAGCTGTGTAGTCCCGTCTCTGAAATGGAGGGATCTGATTGGGAATGAAGAGCTGCAGATTGGACAATGAAACTTGTCCTCAACAGAAGTAATATCTCATTCAGCCAGGTTTGACTTTAAAATTGTATCGGTCACGCACATCATTTCACTGCCGTCTTCAGCCCTGAGTAATCACACTGGATTTAATTTTAATCATTACTATGTAAAAATAATAAAAGCTACCAAAATAGTTCATAGTCAATTTTCTGATAAAGCAAATTTGCCTTTTTCTCAATTTGTGATTTAAATGGCCTCCAGAAAGTTTTTTTTGGAGCTAAGTGTTAATTAAAAATATGGAAATGGATTTAAGCCACATTAACAGCACATGGTAGGAAAGATTGGTTCGCAACCCTACCCATGTATTTTCCTCCGTGTGCTTTCAGCTGCCCATGTGATCGGTTGCTTTTCTGCATGCTTCCTCCTAGAGACAATTGTGATTCCAGTGAAAACAGTAATTACAATTACAACAAATAGGATAAATTGCTATTTGAGGAGGACTGTGCAGTTTTAGTACCCAAAGCAAGCCGATGCCTTCTAGTTTACACAAATGAGTTAAGGTTGTTCTTGTTTTTCCTTAAAAACCTAGTGAGATATATATATATATATATATATATATATATATATATATCTTACCATGTTGATAAAGAATTCAATTGTGCCTTTCTTTCATTGACTTATTTTTGGAAGAGTTCTTTGTAGTCTTGATACTTTGAGAGGCAAGTTTTTTGAAATTCCTACAGAACTTGTTTTCAGATCCCCAGTGTGTGTATCGTGTTACTTTGTGAATGACTTATTGCCTTATCCATAAACTGGAGAGAAACATTTTGGGGATCCACAGAGAATCAGTAGAATTCCAGTTACTCCTAAGGATTAGATACATGGACTTTGGAGTTAAGTAGGTAAGCATTCAAATTCTGACCAGATTTTACCATTCTCTGGTTATCTGACCCTGACTCACTTACTTAAAGTCTTTCAGTTCTAGGTTCGTCATCTAAAGAAAAAAAATGAGGTCAACAAAACCTCTTCTCAGGTTATAGCATGACTTGAGGAGCCTAAGATTGATGCTGTGTGTTCCCACCAGCCCAGGGTCAGTCTCAGAGGACGTTCTCGGTAAGCGAGGGCTGCTGTTTGCGTCATCCTTGCCACTTATCTTCTCTGATGGTAGCAAAGGCCTCCGCAGCGCCGTTGAGGATTTCACCCCTTCTTTCGGGAATGGGGCTGGTGGGAAAATGTGGCTGAGAAAGCTGTGAAGTGTGGTGTCCAGTAGGGTATCTCAGGAGCCCTCTGAGAGATTTTTTGATGTGACTTTCATCAGGAGCTAGGTACGGGAACAGACTCTGGAGAACGCTGCATAGTTTGAAACTACACTCTGTCTATGAAACAACCAGCAGGCCTATGCACTAGCTTGTCAGTTAAAAACAACTATCAGTGCAATCAAGTCAGGGCATATTTGGCTGTTTGACAGTGTGCTGATCCAGTAGATACTCCAGGACACCGCTGATAAGTGGAAAGAGTGGCGCTGCACTGATGCAAAAGCATGGCCACCAGGTTGGCTCCCAGGTGGAATCACATTTCATGATGCACTTTTTAAAGCTAATTATAGCTGATCAAACAAACTAGGTAGGGCTGGGGAGGTAGCTCAGTAGAATAAGTGCTTGCCTGGCAAGCGCAGGGCCCTGAGTTCAATCCCTGGCACCACAAAAAAAAAAAAAAAAAAAAAAATCTAGGTAGCCTGGGTTTTGTATTTAAGAATGAATAATCTGGTGGCATATTCAGTGTACAATAAAGGCTTCTCATGGTCAAAGACCTAGTACTCCCTGCTTTCAAATTGTTTCCCCAAAATAAAAGGAAATAATCACGTATCCATGGCTGCAACTCCACATCAGGATGACAAGTTTTGTGCAAGAGGAATACGTGAAATACTCCCAGGACACAGGAAGAAAGGCGAAACACCACTGCAGTGAATGGTCTGACGTTGAAGGCCAGATGGAATACGGACAGGCAGGGATGAGGGGAAGGAAAGCCCAGCAGCAGAGCCACCGGTCGAGCAGGCTGCAAGGCAGCTTCCACCAGGCTTCTTTGCCTTGTTTGCCTGTTTGTTCAGTGGGCTGGCTGGGCGGTTGGTGTTTTACTCATCTAACAAATGTTTACGAGGCACAAACTATCCAGGCATGCGTTCCAGCCACAAAACTTTTAAGCAAAGGGTGAGTAGCCCATTCTAGCAAGAGCTGAAGATCTCTGAGGGAAAGAGGGTGCTTTTGATGGCTTCAAGATGGACATTGCAGTGGAAAATAAGGGTGCAGCTGTGTCAGACAGCATGGAGGTGTCCGCAGGGAGTGGAGCTTTGTGGTTGACTTGATGTCAGAAAGAGCAGAGCGGGAGTAACTGCAGATAACCACAAGGCTTTGAGTCTGCTTATTGGGAAGCTGGAGATGCCATTGAAGATAAGGATGAGGGGAGGAGAAGCAGGCTTCAGAAGATAATTAAGTAGAAATAAGTGGACAAGCTTCAGCCTGTCTAAGATTCCAGTAAGCGCTGAGTACGTGGTCCAAATATTCTTCCTCATCGTGACAGAAAATAACTAAGTCTGGGGATCTTCACAGGCTGGAGACTTCGGGGCTTGTGTACATAAAAGCCACTTGACATCTGGTGACATAGGATCTAGAATCTGTAACTGGAGCCAAGATGACCTGGTCCAGCTCCTTAACTTTACAAACAAAAACCTCACTCTCTGACCTACTCTCTACCAAGTAGCAGCGCCAATCCAGGATTCTGAGTACATATTTAGTGAAAAAAAAGTACAGATTTCTCAAACACTCCAATCCAAAATAAAGATACTACCTACATGTTTTCAGAGTCCTGGTTTTTTTTTTTTTTAACTGAACTAGCATGATGTACAGATTACAGGTGAAAGATCTTTTCTGAGAACTTCTATTGCTAGATACCTCATTGTCCGTGAAATTAGTTTTGTAGGTAATGTCTAAGATTTCACATTTCAAAAGCCCCAGAACCTTAAAGTACCTAGATTTGTTCTGTACAAAGGAATTAATAACTCTTCATGTCACTGAAATGGCATGAGCCAAGTATAGATTAAGGGCCTGCCTTGCATAAGAGGAAGGGCTTAGAAGCTTCTTAAAAAGGGCCTGTTTAGAGGATAGAAAAGCAACTGGCAATGGTATCATTCTCCAAAGCAAGAAAAGCTTTTGCTGACCAGAGAAGAGGGCCTGATGGGCCACATAATTAGTTACTGGGGATTAAAAATAAATAAATTGGGGGCTGGAGAGAGCAATGCGGAGAGGGAAATATTTTTAACTGTGACAACATGTTTTTTAGTAATAATTTATGATCCTATTGGAGGAAAAGGAAACACACAGGCTATGAAATATCCAAACTGTAAGCCTCATGCCTTCTGCAGACTTTCTTTAGTTAAAAATTAAGACTGAGGTTGACTAAAGTAAATCTCTAAATGTCCATGGTCTCTGATTTCCTTAGCGCTAAGGGTTACCAACTGATTTACAACTTCCTGTGTTGTTTTTCAAATCTATATTTGTCAGCACATTTTTTAATGTCAGATTACTTAAAATAGATATTTTAGGTCTCAGAGGTCAGGAATAATTATAATGACTTCTCTAAAGATTTTATAGCATTTTATAAACATTTTAACTTGGCCAAAACAAACTTTGTATTTCTAAATGAAATTCATTTCAATGCAGGCTTAGGAATTTTTTTCCACTTTAAACTGATGACTCCAGAGCTGAAGTAAAGTTCAACCAGTGTGCTTTGAAGTTAAGTAAATTACACATATAGCTTTCTCCAAATAATTTCAGCCTCCTTTTATTCAGGCAGTTTCAACTGGGAAAATAACAGAAAGTCTGTGGGAAAAAAAAAAAAAGAAAGACTAAAACCAAGGACATAGCGCTGTTCCACTGTAGTTTCTGTTCTAACCACTATAATTTATTATCTCACACAATTTCTGCAAATTATAGGTACTTGTTCAAAAAAATGTGTTCTTGAATTTGAAAGCCGGGAAATAGCTTTGTATGCACAAGTAACATAGAAATGCAGCATAGGTAAAATAAAATTTACAAATTTAAATTAGATAGTTGAAAACAAGTTCTCCAAAAAAATAACTGCATGACTCATCTTTATTATTCGAATGGACTGATACTGACATTTAATTTCAAATCCTTAGAAAAGGGATCATTTAGAGTACTTCTTCAATTTAAAATATTAAATCCCTCAAATCTTGCGTCCTGAATGAAGCCAAACAAAAATTTGTGTATGACTGCAGTTGTTTGAGATCCTCTACATTGTAATGAGAGGCTCTGCCTTGGAGAGTAGAATGCAGGAGGCTAAACAAACATATTACCAGGTGGCATCTGAACACTCTTATTGAAAAGCATTCAATAGTTTCCAGTTATTTATAATAGAAACTTAATTCTGACTCACTCAAAAGAAGTTGCCAGTTAAGGTCACTCTAAGAGCCAAAACTGCAGTGCTGAACTTACTCCTTTCAAGAGCTTATCTGAGAAGCACAGAGAACAAACTAGAAGAGATAAATAGGAAACAGGGAGCATTTCAAATATGTCTCCAAATTACAAATTCCATTATTTTAAAAGGTTTTTCAGCATACTGTATATGCTAATTGGTTTCAATTATGCTACTAGTTTATCTTAGTTCACTGGAAAGAAAGATTTCTGTTATTATCTGTTTCCTTTCTGTAAGAATCCGTTTGGTTTGTCTTCCATTGGAATAACTACTTTGAAGATAATGATCCAGAGTGTAATAGCTATTGTTGTTCTCTTATTATTTAATTAGGAGATTCTGTTTTATTTCTTCAAATATACAAAAAGAACTCAGATCCCGCAATTTCACAAAAGAATGCCTAACAGACACATTAAAAGTTTGCCCTGTAATATTCTTAACTCTTAATTTTTAGTGAAACTTGTTGCAGGCAGTTTTGGGGAAGTGAATTCGGGCTAGGCCATCACAGGCTACATTTGATGCTGAACAACAAAAGATAATCAGAGTGATTGGGTGGGAGGGAGGGAGGAGGCGGGTCCTCTCATTTGGAGCGTCAGCTGCCTTCTTAGTGCTAGGTGATTCACATTAGCTCTGACTGTAACCCCTGGCTACCTGACCACGTCCTGCTCTCTGGCTCTCAAAAAGAACGAGCTTGGGTTCAAGGAACTCCTCAGAAGTGCAGCCCTGGTTGGACACTTCCACACTCACTGTGTGGAAGCAGAGTGACGGCATGTCCTCAACACATCTGAGTAAATTGGGCTGCCTGAGTGGTGCTAAAAAGTACGTACACAAATCCCATGGACCACATCCTCAGACACGGCTACTTTAGCCTGTCAAATGTCTGAAAATGATGGCATTAGACACACGATCCTTTCAATAATAACAGTAATTATAAATAATAATAATAATACACTTTGAGGTTTAATAATACCTTCCCTTTGAAGAACTCCCAGCACTTTTATCCACATTATCTAATTTGTGCTTAAAATAATTCAATGAAGTAGCCAGTAGTAATTATCCTTATGTGCCTTTTACGGATGGAGAAACTGAGGCCTAGGGATTGTCTTAGCATCACACAATTAGCAACAGAGCCAAAGCTAAAGCCTGTGATTCCGTGATCTATCTTTCAGATTATGGCACTCATAGAAAATATCTGGGTGCCTGAAGGACAGCAATATCTCCCGGAAAACGTGTGTACAAGAGTGGAATCAAAACGTCTTTTCTTTTTGAACAGGATACACGTCACAGGAAGGTAGTCCTTTTCTGATTCATTAGAGAGGATTTCATCGTCTGAGGTCATGAAGATGGGAGTACTCAGATTTCCTTCCAAATTGCTGTATTGGCCTTAAACAGAAGTACATTTAGAAACAAAAATACCTAAAATACTCCCTAATCCATTTCTTTAATTACCCAACTTTTTAAAAAATGGTTTTAAACCCAAGTCAAACAAGATCAAATCAAGATATATAAATGAAAACGGGCACAAGGTGTTAACTGGAGTTTTCCAGCCAGATTGCAAACGGGTCTGTGTGGCTGCCAATTGGATTCCTCTCGCAACGTCAGCTGGAAGGGCAGCCTTCATTTCCTGTGGCGACTTGCGCCATGTTGCCGTTCCCTGCTTAGGTGATTAGCATGTGTGGATTTGATGGTCTCAAAGCTCTATTAAGTTCTAAATGTTCAAACTACCACTTCACTGTGGGTAAAAATAGAAGTTGCTATTAGATGTCTATTCATATCCTGCAGAAGCCTGGCAACATTTTGAACCTTTTCAAAATGTAAATACTGCATATTAAGCATAGGAAAGAAAATTAATGTGCTGCATTTGCAAATTTATTTCCAAGTCAAAAATGCAAAGGAGGAGGAAGAGGACTCTTACAACAGAATTGAGATTCTACATTTACAGGGAATATTAAGACATTTGTAACGTCCTTAACACAAAAGAAGAATACTTTAGCAGTAGATTAATTAGCTTCTCTGACAAGCTTAGCTTTTGAATTTCCCTCCATTTCATTTCAGATTTATGGCCTCAGTGTGACATTAGTCCAGTCTACTGCATCCCGCAGGTGGCGTTCATCTGGTTTGTTACTTTATGTGCAGTGCATTGTGGGCAATAAGTTACAATTTTTGGTTAAAAATTTCCAGAACCACAGAAATACTTCTTAATTCGACTTGCAAATGAGTAATGCCTTTGTTAGGGGGTGGGGGATAGTTAAAATATTACAGGAATTTTTGTGCTTCTTTCCTTTAGTTAATAGTGGAGAGAGTTGGCAATAAAGTTTGCTTTTGAAACTTTGACATATTTTAGTTAGTTCTGATTTGCATATGAAGTCATCCTCTGACAATTCCAAACAAATGTCTTTTCAAACAAACCCACTTTTTTGTCTGTGCAGCTTTGGCTCCAAGAGGACTGAACAGATTTATCTTGCTTTCTACCATTCATGCTAGTAGAAAGTTGTAATTTCAATGGCATTGTTAATATCTTGCATAGTTTAATAATAGATTTTAATAATTTAACAACTACCACCTCAAGTAAAGATTTTATTGGTATAACATTACCCATGAACCACACTCTCTCCAAAAAAAAAAAAGTCCAAGGAAAAGCAATCTATGTTGTGTCAATACCATTGATAATATTAACCCATGAAGGAAAAAAGATAATTATGAAATAAAACAATGTTGAGATAAAATCTTTACATGACTTCTTTAACATACAAAGCTTTGAAGCAGAGTCCACTTCCCATAAGCATGTTTTTAGACCCAAACTGACCCTGTACTTAGTTGCAGAAGGTCAAAATTCTTAGCATTTATTCCCATGGTAGATGTCCAATTCATATTAAGTATACAAATCTTTTAAAGATTTCAAGTGATTTCACTTGGCTTATAAGTAAAGATCTTACATTCTTCATAATTTCTGATGCTGAAATTTTTACTTAGAAGGATTTGATTATGCCAAAAAGCCACTTACTTGATATGCCTTAAATACCGTAACACAATTAAAGGCAAGCGTAGGTTGCGAGCACTCTTAAATAACACTGACACAATGTGCGCCTAACTTACAATATAGCTAACTTAATTTTCATGTAACAGATAACATCTGGGGGAAATGTGCATTGGGAAGTTATGCAAAACTAATTTTCGAGTGACCACATCTGTGGATGGTCTTTAGCGTGCGTTCACTTAACAGTCCATTATTTTGTTTAGAAATCTATTCTCTTCTTTATTAGAACTCTTAATGTACTCACCTTGGTTCAAATGGTCTACTCATTATCAGAAAAAAATATAA
The DNA here is from genome assembly GCA_002564285.1 of Tympanoctomys barrerae. Classification (NCBI taxonomy): domain Eukaryota; kingdom Metazoa; phylum Chordata; class Mammalia; order Rodentia; family Octodontidae; genus Tympanoctomys; species Tympanoctomys barrerae. Next base: position 15,165 of record NDGN011537675.1, on the reverse strand, counting down.
ATGGCATTCACATGGAACAACATGATTGTTTTTATTGTATCCATTTGTGCGCAAGCATTCAGAAATGGCAAGAGGGGCATATTTACTGCTTTACATTCGAAGTAATATTTAGGAAGTATTTGAAAGTCAAGCAAAACCAATCATTTGGCCAAATGGATGTATGTATATAATCAGAAACTCCTGAATTTTAATCTCAGCATTAGGCCTGAGGCAAGTCACTTAAAGGCCTTCCTTTTGTTTCCTGATGTTCTGGGTGCCTTTCTCCTATGGAAATGGAAGTTTGCTAAGTCAACTCCCCAAAAGAAGAGTTCTTTTAATAAACTTACTTGATACCCTTTCTGTTTTTATTTTTTCAAATTTAAGAGGTAACATATTAGACTTTTGAGGAAAAATATGAGACAATTAGAATTCTACAGGAATGTATAAAAATAGTTATAAAACTAGCTTTATTTAATTTGCTTCAACTATTCATAGAGTTGAGGAAATTATAACGTTCTTTCAGAAAATCTAACTTAATAAAGCTGACCATGTCTTTCTGTTTTAAATAGATTTTATTACAGAACCAGTGATGTTGTAAAACATGAGGTTTTGTTAAAAAAAAATACAAAGGCCTAATTGTATTTTTTAAAGAAAGTATTGCATCAGACGGTTTCATTTAAGTGTATTTGCTGGCTCTGTATTCTCGCCACAATTATTGATTCTAATTTTCCTTAAACTTGTTTTTCAAAAAAGGCTACTCATTTTTAATGGGGAAAAAAATCACTTGATGCTTCTGGGCATTATGTTTATTTCAAACTACATATTGGAAAGTGGACTTTCTTATTCTTAATGAATCTTTATTTTTACCTCCATCTAAAACTGGGACATTTCTTTTCCTTCTAGTAACTCACTAATATAAAGAAATATATTTCTGTATAAAACTGAAAAACATAGCTAGGGTTTGCTTCATTAATAGTATGCAAGCTGCCTGAAGAAAAGAAATTCTCACCCCCATTTCAGGCACAAATTAAGTCAACTTAATAGTTAGATGAGCTCCACTTGCAAAAACGGGAAAGAAAAGCCAGGCTCTCGGCCAGAACTCAGTTTATTGCAGTAAGTGGGAAATTCATTCTACTAAAACAAATGATGATGTGGAGACATACAGTTCCAAGTTTCCAGGTATGTACACAAAAGGCGCGCACACACACACACACACACACACACACACACACCAGGAAACTGGTAGTCGGCGAGTAATTCAGATGAACCGTATAAAGGAACGCAGGCAACAGGGGTGTGAGGCATGAAATGAGAGACTGGAACCCGAATGTCTGTTTGCACTCAAGTGCGTGAGCTGATGGGGAAAGGACCCACGAGGATGGACGGTGGGATCTGTTATCACCACAGTGGAGGGGCTGTCTGTGGAGACCTGCGCCAGGGGGAGGCCGATTAGCACAGAGCTCTGTCTTGTATATAGAAAAGCAGAGCACTGAGACAGATATGGTGACCATACACATGATAAAATCTACTTCATTGAAAGAAAATAACTTCCCTGTGAAAATCAGCTCATGATACTTTCTCAGTACCTGAAATAAATTCAGGAAATGCCACATCTTTGTTCTTTTCACTATCTCACTTACACCCCTGTACCTCAAACCTTGCTTTTTCCCACATATTAGTCTTTTCCACCAAGTAAATGCTTCAGCATTTTCCCTTCTCTCTGACTCTCACAAACAGCTTCTTCTTTATTGCTGCCTTCTTTTCGAGCTTCTTTTCTATAAAGAGCAGTAGAAGATGTGGTACACCAAAGCCAGCGTGGTAGAAGAAGGTGCAGGTAATTCTGAGAGAAGAGGAGAATGCTTGTACACCCACCTTAAGAAACGGCTTCTGAGTAGACTGAGAGAAAAGAACTCTTCTGTTTCTCAGGTTTCTGTTCTCATCAACATTTAGTCAACTCCAAATAAACAATCAGGGAATGATGTCATCCAACCAAATAAAAAGTCAGTGCTTCATAAGATCAATAACTTCCGAGGATGGCAACTTGATGACATATTACAGTTTACTGAAAACTGCACAGGGCAGGAAGTGAGCACACCAGAGTTTAATTCCTAGTTGTGTCATAGGGAATTGTTTGATATTGAGCCATTTAGCTTTTTGGGTTCCAAGTCCCTTGGCCTTTACAGTTAGAACACTCCAGAGCTTCTATATATTTACACTAGGCAACAACTTCCTGTAAACTCGAATTAAAATCAGTAATACAAATTTAATCCAAAATGCATACACACGTTAGAACACGAAATAACTTAGTTTCTGTTCCACTTCAAAACATCCCTCAATCAAAAAAATGTAAAAAATGGAATGTAACTTGGAAGTTTGTATGACATGTTACAGAGAAGTTAAAGCCAGGGTGTGGGTATTTCATGATTTTTCTCTGTGCTTGATCAAATGGTCATTTTTCAATGAACTTAGGCATTTCTAGAATTTAGTCTCCAAACCTATAAGCTTGGGGTCTGGCTTTCTCAGCAAGCAGTGAGCCACTTCATCTCTGAGCTGTAATAATAAGTTCATGAGAATTCATTATACAAAATGGAACCGTTTATTGATTTATGGTAGGAATGCAAGGGGCACAAAAGCCAGAACATGCAAGTGGGCGTGCCTTTACAGATCAATGGAGATGGGAAATTAAATTATGGTCAAAATGTTGCTTGTTAACCATGGAATTAGAACAAGAGGAACTAATTAAATGATTCAGATGTTTAATGCCGTTAGTTCTCTCATCTCTTCTTTCTCTACCCAAATTATGGTCGGATGGGCCCTGCCAAAGTTGGCTTTGCTTGTCTTTTTTCTCCACTTTCAATATTGACTACCTCCCTCCCCCTGATTAATGCCCTCTTGCTAAAGAGTTGTCAAGTGCTTATGGTGAAGTCTTGCCTGCCCGCTGGGTTTTCAGTAATCCCTCCAATCTGCAGTGGACTGGCTGCACATACTAATCTTCAGGGCTTTCATGTCCTCCTCATTAAGCTCCTCATGGCCACTTTATTGCGGCCCACAATCACGGCTGCATTCTGCTGCATGATGTCCATTCACACATGCTGCCATGCAATACTACTATCTGCCAGAACTGGAGGGAGGTGTAGGGCTTTTAAGCTGCTGGCTCCACCTTCGGAGAGCACAGAGCCTTTGGTGCTGAGTGGAGGACTGGGACTTGAAACGAAGCACAACATGGAACACCGAACTCCAGAATATAGAAGGAGATTAGCATGAGAATCTAGGAAAAAAAAATGTAAACAAGCAGTTATGGCCCTCCTACAGCACCAGATAACCAAGAGGTCGGTAGCAGCAAGAAGTCAGAGGAGATAGCCCACAACATGATGCCAGGCGTGGAGTATGGTAGAAACATAAGGCAACTGGAGGAAACTGGGGTTACTCACTGAGCACTGTCATCATTCAGCTTTCTTCTTCCTTGCCAGCAAGTAATAGAAATCGTCAATCCTGCAGGAGGCCCTTTACCAAGACCTCTGGAAGAAGGAATCTCATTAGATATTTACTCAAAATTCATAGAGCCACCTCCAACATCAGATAAAGAAATGAAGGTAAGATTTCTTTTGTATTTTCATTGCCAGCACTGAGGAATTACATTCTTAGGAGTAGAAAGGAAAAAAATGTTCTTCCATTTTCTTTTCCTCTGACTATTCTCAGACAGATGTAAATATTTATGGTAGCACGGATTCCAAGAAGGGCAGCTGAGGGCAGTTGAGCAACTTTAAACTTCTCTATCTCATACTCCCTAAACTCTACTTTCACTTTCTCAAGAGTAAGCACTGCCTTGACGCCGAGACTGACTGTCACAACTCCCGTAAAGAATAAAAACACTACACAAGGTAACACCAAAGCAAGACCTCCTGGGGTGACATCCTTCCTGGTATGTTACCCAACAGAACGTGAGGTTCACATCAACCACTGAATCCTCCACAAATTACTTGACTGTTGCTTCCACTCACTGTTTAGGAGTTGGATCAAGAGCAAGGCCACGAGGAGTCCCAGCCAGAACCTGACACTTTGGATACGGATCCTCTAGTTGGCTTCACCATAGAGGACGTGAAGTCTGTGCTGGCCCAAGTCACAGATGATGTGTTAAGAGACATTCAGGTACTGAGTACTGGTAGCTTACTCACTTTGTTACTGGGTAATTAGTACTCCTCAGCTTTCATGCCTGCGTATGCTGCCAACATTGTGCGTGCACCTGGGGGAGAGGTCCAGTGTAACACACCCACATTCAGTCATCTGAGGTTCAATAAGATCACTAAATAGATTTATTAACCGGTTGGAATATGTTAGTCAATATGCACAATCGTTCAACATCCAAGTCCCCAAATTTAAGATGGTAAAGACCTTGTGCCTTACTACATTGTCAGCATTGCTTAAGTGGCATACATTTCTAAACAGTAAACACTGAAGATTGAATGGAGAATTGTAGCTAAGTTTTCATCAGACTTCTTCAAAGAGGAATCCTTGAAATCCTGCTCAGATAGTTCGTTCTTTGTCACATGTCACTAATAGTTAAACCATTTATGTCAGTAGCAGCTTGAAAATGGCCATGGAAACTGCCAGCTCAGTAGCAACCGCGTAGGAGCTGTTGCCTGGCTCAGTTCTTTCTCATTCTCTCCAAACAAACACATATTTCTACTTAACACAAAGACTTATGGCAATTCACATAATCTTCCAGACCAAGTGATTAAATAAGTGCATTGCATTTTTGAGCAAATTCATAATTTCTTGGAAATAACCATAAATCAGTAGGCCAATGTAGCACATATTTAAAACGCTAATGCATCTCAAAATATTTAGTCATGATCTGAGTAGGAGACCATATATTAAAAGCATTCTATATTAATAACTAAATTAGAAAGAGCAAAAGATTACCTTGGCATAAATATGCCTTGCTGCTTGTTTAATCATCAGTGTTATTGCATTATTTACATGAACATTTAATGATTTGGTGCCAACAAAATCAGCCAAAGTCCTCAGTTTAATAAGGGTGTTTAGTGTTTACCAGAAAAAAGTAGAAGAACACGTTTTACACAAAGCTTTATTGTTAACAACCCTGTGAATGTAATAACTGGTTACCGTGGGGAAGGCCAGAGTGCAGCTGAATTAGGCTGAGCTCAGAACGTATCTCCTTTTTAGATTTGATAACATTTCATCTAAATATAGTTTATGTATAATCATGGCCCTGGGCTCCTTTGCAATCCTGCGGCTCTGAAATTATTGCCGGGGAACTACTCAGCAATAGAATTGTTTGCAGGCCCCCAAAATTGAAAACATCTTTACCAAGGTCATATTCCATGTAGTGAGCAGTATGCTTTTAACTATTCACTAAATTTCTTTTAATATTAGTCTCTGCAGCACTTACACCTGTACTCTGTAGCAGAAAGAATATGATCGGAGTATGCACGCATATCTTCCCATTGGCCTAACGTCATCTGGGAAGTTCATTAGCTTGGCCCACTAAGTGCAATTAGGCACCAAAAGAGCTTAAACTAGAGGGGAGAGAGGCAGGTCCTTTTGAGGCCACAATCATTTCCATATTAAGCGGATCTGTGGATCTCAGCCTCAACCAAATCACTGACAATTTTTTCAATGCAATAGCAAGATGATGTGGATTTATAGACTCAAGTTGGCCAATCCTTTTAGGTATTTTCTTTCATCCCAGTCAACTCCATGTGTGGGGAAGGAGGGCACATCCCTGAGCAACTGAGAAGCGACACTCATAAAGATTAAGCCCTTTGTCTAGAGGACCCAGGGTCAAGAATGATGGAAGCCCCTGAAAAGGCGCCACGCCCTGGGCTCTAGCTCCAGCGCCAGTGCTGTGCGCGGCAACCACGTGACGTCCAGTATCACCAGGAGATCACTTTAGGTTTTAACATACTTGTGGGGTGATACTTTTTCAGTATTTACCCTTGTGTTTTGGTCAGACTCCAAGTTGGGTACTTACTCTCCACTTACCTAAATTTCTCCTCCCGTTTCAGATGGGTAGGTTATTTTCCACTTCTAAAGTCTGACCTTCCATGTTCCTGGCTCAAAAACTCCCACATCCCTTTCCAAAGGCAGCTGCCTGCTAGCGGTCACTGTGCATGTGCTCTCCTAACAAACGTACTACACAAACATCTAGCCAGCTATTACTTGTAAGATGACTGACACTTCCCCATAGTTTTTTTTTTTTCCGTCTTCAGTTAAAACTCACACCATTATTGCAGTTTTCTTTCAGGAAGAAGGAGCAGAGAATTCATAGTTCACGCATGTTGTTCTGAGTCTCTTCACTAGCGTGGTTACAAGAATATGTCGTGTATAATGCAGACATTTCTGAAAATATAGTGTGAATCCTGAAATTTTTCATGCTAATCTACTTATTTTCCAATTGACTCACTTTATAGTTTCAGAGATTTATTAAGAATGAAGTTATCTTGGCCCTCAGCTGTTAATTAAAATTACACTGGGTAGAGCAAACATTTTAAGCCTATATAGTTTAGGTATTTTAATTTAAAAAATACATTCAAAATGAAATTATTTTGGCCCTGAGTTGCATAATAAAAATTACACCCAATGGAGCAAAATTTAATATAGTTAAAGAATTACATTTCAGAGAAATATGAACACTAACGCTAAATTCTTGCATTAAATATTGGCTGAGGGAGTAAGAACAATGTGGAAACTTTGAGGGAAGTTTGCTGTTGCAGAGATCTCTAGGTGAACTTTGAATTTTAAAGGCTAGAAAAGTTGCAGGAGATCACCTCAGGCTAGCGGCCAAGGAAAAGCTCCTGCACCTAGGCTACCAGTTTCACATTCTCTTCTAAAGGAAGCAGAACCAGCTCCAGCTGGGGCACAAGAGCCTTCCTGACTGGCGGGGTTTACGCAGACGCAGGAAGACCCAGCACGCTTCTTCTTGCCCAGTCACGAAGTCTTTCGATCTAGGCTCTCTTGGTTGTGCCTGAACAGACTGACGCGCTGATCTCCGAGGTCCGGAGAGCTGCAAGGTTATTCTCCTCTAAGCACAACACTCTACTAGCGTGCGCCTCGCCTCCAGGAAACTTTTCCCAAGTCCACACTTGTTTCAACAAATTCTGGCTTGGTGACATAGCAGAAGGGTCTCCAGGTCACTGTGAACCCCCCTGTGAGGTGGTGAAGTAGAAGCTGTAGCTGATGTTCCTCCAGTCCTCAGCTGAAATGCAGTGAGCTCACGGTGGACACAGAACAGTAATGAAAGTGGGGCAATCGTCTGGGCAGAGCTGTTCTTCCGATCCTTTGGAAACATGGCAAGATTTTTTCTGCAACCCATTTCAACACATCTTGTCCAACAGATCAATGAAATATGTAATTCGTGAAGCATATTATGAATTTAAAGCTAAGATAGAAGACTGTGCAATCCTAATCTCCTACTACTTTTTTAGATGAGCATCACTGGGTGGCTCGCCCAGTGTTACAAGGCTGCAGTTCTTCCGTCTCTATTCCCAGAATGGTGCCCCTTTTAACTGTACCAAAACCTTCCAAGAGGGAGCTTTTCACCCTCTAAACGAAGTTCTTTTGTAAGTTGGAAGACCATTTTATCCTTCTATCTGTTATCCAATAACCTTTTCCTTTCTTCATCAAGAAAGAAAAATATAGGAATAAAATCAAAAGCCAAAAATTGGTCCCAGGGCATTAAAAAAAAGATTAAACCAAAAACACACTAATAAATAAAACTTTGGTATTTACATGCATTCTGAATGCAGAATTGCTGACACTCATGTGATCTTGTCAGAAATATCAATCCTCGCAGGCATCACACCCTGTGCTGGCCACGCCCTGGGGCACACTGAGCAGGCCACGGAGTCTGGCTGTGGTGGCGCATACCTGTAATCCCAGTGCTGGGCAGGCTGGATACAGGAGGATCATTAGCAGTCCAAACTGCATAGTGAGACCTTTACCAAATACATAAAAAAAAGAAATATCAATCCTTGCTTTGCTGGTAGAGCAAAATCTCATCAGATAAGATAATTAGGGTGGGCAGAAATTTCCAAACTATTATAGTTGCTCTTGAAGGAAAGAAAGAAGGAAGGAAGGAAGGAAGGAAGGAAGGAAGGAAGGAAGGAAGGAAGGA
>NDGN011537673.1:8420-22082 GCA_002564285.1 Tympanoctomys barrerae | reverse complement strand
ACAATATGCAATGTATTAATTATTGTAACTGTCCTACTAACCCATTTTGAAACTATCTCATTGCTACTTCTTTCGCATTAAAATTAATAAAATGTTTTAAAAATGAAAATAATAAACTTCTAAGGGTTCTATAATGCACACAGTAAGCATGCAAAAATTACTGGTTTCCTTTTGCCCAATGTCTTTACTAATACTATTGTTATAATCCACTGGTTCATCTTTGAGTCTTTGAGTATTAACCATCAAGAGACCAGAGAATAGTTTATAAAATCTGTACAAAAATTTAACCTGCCTTAACTTTCCAATGCATGGAGGGAAAGGATGGCCAGTGGAGGGGCAGCCCGAGATGCTACTTCAGAGAGTAACTGTGTTCCCAGCCTTTGCGGCAGGTCATGCAGCTCTTGGCTGCCAAGGTGCCAGGTGATAATCAAAAACCTCCTCTTTCAATCTGTACTGATTTTTTTGGACCTCAGAAAGTGGAGGGAATTCAGAAGTACAAAGGATATGAAATATAACAGAACCTTATAATAACCATGATTATTATAATGCAATAAGCTTCCACCTTGCCACTGCTACACTCCACTGACTCATGGCTTCGCATTACATCTTTTACTCCACATAAGATTTGCACATACAGAGCCAAGTGGGGTGTTTGTACCAGTAACATCAGTATCACCTAGTCTTAGTAGAAAACCAGGATTTCAACCCACCCCTTATGAATCAGAATTGTATTTGGACAGTAACTACGTTCAAAACATGAAATATTGATCTCATCTCCTTTCTTAAGACTTTAGAAGATTACCTCTAAGGAGATATCTTCATGTTTCTTGGACATTGATACATTCTCAATGGCTAAAGTATCACCTGACAGATTCTAAGTGTCCAACATGCATATGAGTGGTTGTATAAGGTTGATAAAATTCATCACATCTGCTACAATCATGGTTTCCTTGGAAGGCACGCTGGGAAATGACTTCTGCAACCAGCAGGAACAAAACACCTTATAAAATTACATGCAGAAAATATTTATTGAGCCAATTCCAAGAATTCTAAGACTGTAATAAATCAAACAGGTGTTAGTGGGCTGAGATTGACTTTACTGAAGCAAAGCTCATTCTCAGATGATGCTAATTGATGATATAAAAAGATGCTACATAAATTGCCTTAAAATTTTACCTCTTTAACCAGTTTTATAAAGGTGTGACTTACACAGCACGAAATTACCTACTTAAAAGTGAAAGGTAATGAGCTTTAGTAAATTTACTGAGAGGTGTGCGACTCTCACAATGATGCAGCTTTTGATCATCTTCATCATCCTAATGAGAGTTCTTCTATCCATTACAGTTAATCCATGTGCCTATCCGCAACCACAGACAAACTCTAATTTACCTTGCACAAAAAGTGACACTTGGAGGACTCCTCAATCAGTTACTGACTGATAGAAATGTGCCGTTCTTCTTGGGCATTTAATAAAGAAGATCAGGAGGGGTGTGTGCCAGCCCTTGGGCAGCTGTCAGCTGCTGTGTGCCCTTGAAAATCGCTTTTTTAATTTATTTTTCTTTAACAATTTTCCATTCTATTGAAACCTCAATATTAGTATATAAAAATCACTATACCAGCATACTTATGGCCTCATTTATTATGAAGCAGAAGTGCAGGAAGCACGCCTGCATCCTCGATTATAATGCATCAGTATTTCAGACTGTGATGCCACCATTAGCAATGTGGGAAAGCTCCGTGAGCTGACCTCGAAGAAGTCCCCATCTGATCGCTAAAAGAGAAAAGCGATGTGATGAGGAATATGAATAGTATGCCAGTTTTGCAGGAAAAAAATCACCTATGTGTATATGTTTGTATGTTTCTATATCCACAAAAATGGGTGGAACGATAAACATTGAATTCTTAGCACTATTTTAGAGGGAGTGTAAAGGGACCCAATGTGTAGAAAACACTGTGTAGTGTGGTGAGCAAATAGTACTTGGTTGTGTGGAAAAAAAACAACAACATAAATTGTATCTTTAAAAACTGTAATTATATTTTCCATTAACTAAGATTAAGTTCCTTATCCCTATTTCCTCACCAAAAAGCTAAATTCTTATGGTTTCCCAAACTTGAGGACTAAAATAGGATTTGGATTCTTGTGATCACTCGTACAGTTTAAGAGTTTCTGGAATTGGATTTCAAATCCACTGTTCCTAGCGCATGGGGAGGACCTTGACAATACGATTTTGTCCTGTAGCAGGAACCGAAAGCTAGTGAGAATAACATCTTACTTTTATTGGCTTCAAACTTATTCTAACTAAAGGGGGAAGTAAGATACACTAAATGTTTAGATTCTTGTGCTGAACAGATGTGACCCAACAGTGTTATATCAAAACTCACTGTGGTCTAATTAAGCAAAATTTACCAGTAAGGCAAAAACATAATTTAAAGTATGAGGCAGCATTCTCAATTTCACAAAATAAAATGATAGCTATATGCACAGGTATAAATTACATATTTGTGTGACAGACTGCCTATAAAAATGGCTAATAGAAGTATATTTGCAAAGATGTTCAATTAAACAACACAAGTGGTATTTTAAAGCTCACTAAGGTTCTGTTGTTCTAACTTTTTTTCCACAGACAAGGTTTCTTTCTCCTTTATAAGGTTTTTTCATGTTTGCTGGTTTATTATTCTTTTTAAAATAAATCTTTTAAGTATTACATCCAGGGAAGCACAAATATGGTATCGTATGACCCAGTTAATTACTGAAAGCTGACCAGACTCACACAACCACTGTAGATCAAGGAACAAGAATATTTTACCATTATTCCTAAAAAGAAAGTCAATCTTTAACTCCAGGGCAGCAAGGCGACATTGCCGAATACATTTGGTGTATTTAGGCAGTTATTCAATCCACTGGGGCTTAGACTGGGCTGTCTGGGTAAAATTTAAATATGAGCGAGTGAGCAAATTTAAATATGACTCCATGGAATCCAGAGGCAAAACATCCCCTAGAAAAATGTGTCAGGCTCTATCAACATGGCTAGCTGCTTTTTCCACTGTGTCACAGGAACCACTGTCAAGACCAACGACTCGTCCATGTTTGAGTCACAGAACTAAAGCCAAAGCCTTGACTCATCTCTGGGTTCGTTTTTACCCCTAAGTTTCCTTTGTCACCAAGGTGTAGAGTAATGAAATGCATACGACCTGGCACACAGAACAATGAACCTTGCTGTTCAAAAAAGGTAAAACAGATGATTAATTTGTCAGCACAAAGGAAAGACTCAGAAGGCTGAAATATCAATCTCTTTTTCAGCCTATTATTCTTTCTCTGAATAAAAGGCTGCTTAGAATTCACATTCAGGTTAGAAATGCACAAGTTCAAAGGGGAGCAGACCTTGGGCTGTACTCCCTACACCTGGCAGGAGATACCTCCAAGAAAGAAGGGGCTTGGACCAAGGACTAGCAAGTGCTCAGTGTTTCCACCTCAGCAGATCTTGTTGTGATCTTGAACACATCAGATGCACGGACATTTAACTGGGTCAGAACTAACAGAAGGCCATCAGGATCAATCCCATTAAAGCAGAAATCTCAGGATTATGACTCGATTGTTATTTACAGAAATGACAGCTTTTAGCTGTGTTGGGGCCTGCAAAAACCGGGGACAGCCCTTGGATTCTTCTGGTGCTCTTGCCTCCCCAACAAAACAGTATGACTGAAGGACTGACTTGGCTTGCTAGGTTTGAGTGAACCAAAATAACTTGGGTTCCTTGCTTTTGAGTTTCATGTCCATTTTGCTAAAAGCTCCAAATGATTGCTTTCAGAATCACCCAATGCCTGGGAGGTTAAGGAATCGAGCACCATTGTCCAGATATTGAGTAAAATTTTTTTAAAAGGCATTATTAGAGCACGTTCTCAGGGAAGAAAGTTGGATGAGGGGCTTTAAACAGATTCTGTTATTCTGCCTTTTGGAACAAGTTTGTACCTTATCTGATAAATGCTACCTGTGATAAAATACTCCACTCAGACCTGGACAGTCCTTTTGTATTGTAAATGAGTATAGTGAGTGATTTAGTTTTACCTTTCATCTTTCCTTACATGGAAAAATCTTGCTCACAGTATAACTGGAAAACTACTAAGGGTGGTTTACAGTGTTGTACATACACAGAACCCCCAAATATCTGGCACAGATCCTTCCAGTTAAGCTCTGATATTTCCGAAAGAGGAGTGCAAACAATTCCCTTGGTGTTTCATCCATGCTGGTAAAGATTTGGAATTAAAACAGTTAATATCGTAGTGGTGAAAGAACACCAAGGAACTTAATCTTAGTCTTTCTACTACAAGAATATAAATCATTTCGATTCTTTTTTAATGGAGAACTAGTGATTACGGGACGCAGAGTACAAGATGTAATTTTTTTCTATTCAATTTGGGGAAACAAATACATCATTTGGTTTTATTGACCTAAAAGTTTGCTGTCATCACCTTCTTGGAAAATTTAGAAATAAAGGATCTGTTTCATATGGGAGCAAGGATGCTTAACCAGGAGTGAATGATTCTGCCTCTAGGAAATCATTTATCAATGTCTGAAGACATTCAGTTGTCACTAGTGAGTCTGAGTGTGGGATATTACCATCACCTAGCGGGTGCAGGTCAAGAATCCTCCTAGACATCCTCGTTCCTAGGCCAGCTTTCCCCAAATAGCACCACTATCACTATCAACCCAGGGCTGTGCTGAGGTTGAAAATCCTGTTTTGCAGTGTGGTGAGGCAAGATTATCTGTGGAAGCAGGAACTAAGACCACTTTGATATTATGCACAAGTCTCTAAGGAAAGGCACTTCTAAACTATTGTTTACTGAGTAAACGCCTCAGTGAGAAGCTAGCATTGGAAAAGAAAAGGTTAGGCGGTTAGGGATTCCTCAAGTTAAGTAGTTTGAAGTAGATGTGAAGTAGGTTCAGAGGTACAACCTGGGATGTATTTACCCTTATACATGATCTTAGTCTTCTGGAAGAGAGAAAGAAGAGGGAAGAGAGGAATCTCATAGCTCTCGCCCCTACCAAAGGACAAGCCATGCCATGGTAGCCACGTTACACCTCTGGCAGGAGAAGACTATTGGGAGCTTATTCCTGATCCTTCCTGTCTACAGAAAGACACTAACCACTTCCTTCCTGAGGGCACACATCAGGATCCTGAGGTGAAACTCAAACTACTAAGTGCTTTAATGGTGTCACATGCACAAAACAACCTAGACCGTCCAAGGTAAAACTGTCCCAGCCTTAAAACAGAACAGCCAGGCATTATAGGGCAACACTTATAAGGCTGAGGTAGATGGCTGCAAGTTTGAGGCTACCTTCACCTACATAGTCAGTTCAAGACTAGCCTGAACTATGTATTGAGGCCCTGTCCCAAAAATAAGTAAAATAAAATAAACAAAAAATAGTCATTACTCATTTCTATGCAGTTATCACTTACCTAAAAATGACACTGTTCAGAAATGAAAAAATTCTAAACTAGTTGTGGAAAGCAGTAACAGGTAGCTCAGAAGAAAGAAAAATGGGGATGAAAAGAGCCACACTGTACCATGGAAGCACAGATGCCAAAGATGTGCCAGGGCTTTGCTGGCACCACAGCCTCCAGGAGGCAAAGCTGGGTCTCCGCAAAATAAAGGACACTATGGCACACACATAGCATGACAGGCACAGAGCTATCTGACTGGCACATCATTGCTGCGCTGCGTGATATATTAACACTTAAGCCTATAATAATCACTCTCTGAAAAGGACTGTCTTGTATTCAAGCAACAAATGAGCCCAGCATAAAGTCCTGTTATATTTTAGGATGCCGGCCTGTTTTGTTACCCTCCTCAAGTTGGACAGAAAGGATCTGGCTCCTATCCCGTCCTTCTTAGTCAGGCCAGCAGTGGCCACTGGAGGCAGAACTGGGGTTGCAATAACAACAAGACACTGGAAAACAGGCAGATAGATTCACACCCTCTCTGGCACAAGGAGACGTCTCTGCTCAGATGTTTTAGGACAAACACCAACTCTAGTAGTGTCTAGGCTAAAATACCACATAAACGGATGCTAGTCCTCAGAACACTGCACTGGGATAGGGCTATAGATCAGTGTTGATGTGTTTCCTAGCATGTGTGCGGTTCTGGGTTTCATCCCTGATGCAACAAAAATGGGGGAAAAATAACACAACTTCTAAACTATAAAACAAAGAAATTCTAGTTGGAGTAGTGCCTGATTTTGGAAGGATGACATTAGCGATAGGACTCTTACCCATCCATCACCCATACACTGTTTTGAGACTATTCTCTGTCTCAGGGTGAAATTTTTGCATACGACAATATGCCCCAATTCTTTATCCCATTAATAAGCCTTTTGAACCTCCCTCACTTCATTCTGCACTCTGGCTCCTGGTCACTTCCGGCTCTTCTGACTAGGGGGAAGGTGGAGGGCTGGGGAGATGGGAAGCTGGTAGGTAGCATGGCATCTCTGCTCAACTCTGGAGGGCATGTTAGCTGGTTCAGGGCACAAGTTAACCTGTGTTACAGATGAAGATGTCCGAGACGGGAGCTTCCCAACTGAAGGATAAACCTCTCCCTAAGTATTTGGTGCCAGTCAACATCCACCTTCTATCTGGTTTCTTCAAAGGCTTTTTTGTCAGCTAATACATACATTATCATGAGTCATTCCTCAGAGCAACTATATTTAGGCCCTCCTTCTTGTCAAGTAGTACGAAACGTGGCGGGAAGGAAAGCTTTAGGGCTTGAGATCAGAGTGTTATTAGAAAATTCCATCTATGTGCTTAGTTTATAGCTTTATTTGTAAGTACATGTATGTATTTGCGTATGTCCCAAAGACTACCAGAAATGATTTAAGAGAGAAGGAATCACCTAGAGAAAATGAGGTTTTGATCTCTGCATTGTAGTAATTCTTCCCAAACTGCATGACCAGTTCTCCACACCTCTGACACCACACGGGTATGTGTGCAAATACTCTCAGGTATGATGATTTGTTCTAGAAGGACCCCAAGAACCCATTGAAATTATTAAATTCATGGTTATGGTCAATTATAGAAAACTACACTTTAAAATCAGTTAAGAGGAAGAGGGCTGGCCAAATAGCTCAGCGGATTGAAGTGCCTACAAGCAGGTTCAGTTCGATCTCAGGCCTGCTGCGCTGGCCCTGCCCCCCGGGGCAAGCTGAGAAGGCAATTGAGACTGGATGTGATGGCACATGCCTATAATCCCAGCACTTGGGAGGCTGTAAACAGAAGAATCACTACAAGTCTGATCTAGTAGTAAGACCCTGAACACCCTGTAGACCCTTCCCTAAAATACAAAAAAATAAAATAAATAAATAAATAAAAAATAAGATGCAGTCTGATCAGTTGCCAAAGGCAAATGCATCCATGCTCCTCAGAACATGTGATCCTACCCAGACTGATAGGTGGCAATATTGAGGGAAAAGTTTCATTCAGGGAAGGCCACTTGAGCTTTGGTGTTCCGATTTTTATTGGGCCTTGTTATATGTCACCATTAATTGACTGCTGTGGTGGCTCATGCCAGCTTTCAAACTAGTGTTCTGTGACCTAAAACCACGCTCCTAAACTGCATGGTTGGTCCTCTTGGGATGATTAGCCCTATTAAAACAGAGACCTCAGATCCAACCTTAGATCTGGTTTCTCACACTAAAGGAAAATGCTATCAGATATGAATACAAATTAACTTCCAGACATCACTCTCTTTAGGTAAGGGCAAATTCTTCATCAAATAATTTACCTGCTTTTACTGAGCATGCTAACCCTAAAATGAGAATCATGGTGGAAGAGTTTAAAAAATATACACCACAATGGGCTAGCCAGATAGCTCAGGGGACTAAAGTGCCTACTTAGGTAGGTGCAGGGACCAGAGTTCCATTGAGACTGGGTGTGGTGGCCCGCACCTATAATCCTAGCACTTGGGAGGGTGAAAACAGGAGGATTACTATGAGTCTGATCTGTCGTAGTGAGACCCTGTACTAAGTACACACACACACACACACACAAACACACACACACACACACCACTTCATACTACTACATAGTTAACAAGAGGAAAATACTAGTTTTCAAATTTTATGTTTGTAAAATATATATATATTTAACTTTGCTGCTGGAAGCTAACCATGTTGTTGTTGTTTTTAAAATATAGTAACCTATCTCCTAGGCCTTCTAGACCTATGTTCGATTTCTTAAAAGGAAATGAAAATCTCATAAAAATCAACAATTCATGAGCTCCAATCACTTATGGTTCCTGTAAGTGTGAAAAATAAGTGGACATATGGTACAAATTCTCACTCCTTTCTACTTTATTTTACAAGTGAGATGTGTAAAGCTCTTCAAGACCTTCCCTACCATACATGAAAACAGAGTGAAGAGTTTTGGATTTACACCTTTTTTTTTTTCTCTCTTTCCCAACATGAAATTTTATGAATTACATACAACAGCAGGTCAGGAACTGGGAGTCAATAAATTAGTGAATGGTTTCTACTGCAATCAACAAATAAGACGAATACAAAGGGGCTATGGTTTAACTTCATCTTTTTTCTTCTTTACTAATTAAGATCCAGAGCCTTCTTCCTCTGGTACAGTGAATAGTGGGATGACTGTGACTGCTCCACAGAAGCTGTTAGATTATCTGGCCCACACATTCGATGAAATGGTAAATTCTTTAATCTTTGCTCCATCTGCAATTTCCATTTCTTAGTAATTGTAATTAAATTAAATTAAATCAGGCAGTGGGGACAGAAAACTATCCTACAGACAAAAACATGTGGCTACTGCTGTTTTTCTCTAAGTCAATCAACACCGCTTGTATCCTCGGAAAACCCAATGGCTCAAAAAGGCTGAAAGAGTACTGGTGAAATTTGTAATGTAACCGTAACAAGTCAAAAGAACAGCATTGGTGTGTTTCTTCCACCTAGGAAGTGTTAAAGACTGTGGATTGCAGCTGAGGGGGAATTAAGGTCTCTATTTACACATTTCACTGCGCCTGTGAAGCTGAAAAAGAAAGGAACTCTCTTGCTAAAGTCTGCAGTGAGCTCAGGCAATTTCATTGTCTTAGAGGGAAAATGTCCTTTCATGTCAAAAGCTAGGAAGGAAGCTCTGTGTATGCTTATCAAAAAAAGGTGTTAAGAGTTGAAAAGGTTGAAAACTACTGCCCCAAGTGATTTGAAAAAGCCTACTAAGAGCATCTGGAGTACCGTTCAGGAAAGCCCTTCCTGCTCTGTCAAGGAAGCTTTGACTTTTTGGAATACCCTCGCCCACCTCTGGGAAGGGCACTTCATTCTGTTTCTGCATTTGCATGGGATCTCCTTAGGGAAAGCTTGTTTTTTAACCCTCTCAAACACAATACCTCCAACACACTATCGATTTGCCCTTAAGGTTTTACTGTACTTTGCTCAAGCGACACATTCAGCTCTTTCCTCTGGCACTGCTGAAGTCCAGCTTGACATTCTCTCAGCTTCACCAGGGGTTAAAGCAAAAGCCAACTACCACCATAGAGAGGCCCCACAAGAAATAAGACATTAAAACCTCTTTCCACTTCCACAATCCTAATTTTAAAAAAAAACCAAAAACTGCACGTGTCAATAAAACAGCTCTATTAAGGAAATGCAAGCAAAACTGCTAAGGTAAATCAGTTGAAAAAAACAACCTAACTCTGTGTAGGTGAGCAGCCTAATTCTGTTACCGTACCAGGAGATCAGCAGCCAATCCGGTCCTGGCAGGCCATATGTGTATTTATAAATACATCCACTAATGTAAAGGTCGTGCTGCTCACTGTTCAGGGAAATGAGGCACATTTGGAACCATCCCTGGAAGATTTGGGGTTTTTTAAAAAAATATTTTGACAATCTGTGACAAATGCAATCCTGCCCCCATATGTTTTGTACTATTTAAAGAGAAATGACACCCAGTTTCCTTCATAGCAGCACATGAGTTTAGGGGAGGGGGGGGACTGGGTTTCTTGGGGTTTTGTTGTTGTCTTTTAATAATGAAGTCAGAAGGTTACTTGCCTTACATATTTAAAAGAGATAAACATCGTTTTGAACTTGATGTCTATACTAGCCCAAGAAGGTAGCCTCCAAAATCTATGACCGTTCATGACATAGGAAATCATGGAAACTTTTCTTCCAAATTGGAAGAGAAAGTGGAAAAATAACTGGAATGACAGAGGAGTGATGGCAGATTCTTGCGATAAAATTCTGTCTTCTGCCCTGTGGCCTGTTCTTTCTGCTCAGTGATTCCCCTCCTCCTCTCTAAGCATGGGAAGAGAAGGGACTTGGTGTGGATGTTCCCTCTGACAACCTCTACAGAAATCTCTTATAGGCTAATTTAGAATACCGCTCTCAGGAAAGCGTGTAACACTATAAGCTCACCCGAGCCAGAAGTCCAGAATAAACTTCAAACACTGCACACCTATTTACTCGTATCTCACCCCATTCTTTCATAAAAGAGGAATAACAAGGTTTCTCTGCAGCACAGAGGACAGAAACTTTCCAGAAAAACAATAACCAAACAAAGAACAAAACCAAAATCAGATGACATCTTTGGGGGAAGAGTTTCTGACAAGATGGAAAGGTATGAAAATATTTTGAGAGAACTCGTTTAATTGCTCAGCAATGCCTTCCATTCAATTTAGTCCTCAAATCAGAATAACCATGACAGATGGCTCCTGCTAGTTAAAAAAAAATAGCTAAACTTTCAGATAATGCAGCCTTCTGTTGTGTTCTTCTACTCGGAGGTTTGTGTGGTTTGTTTAGCAGGCTCTGAACTGAGGGCCGCTAGTCAGTGACCAGCTTTCGCTTGGAGTCTATAGAATTCACACCACTTGATACCGTATGCTTACAACTCCAAAGGGGAGAGATACTGTCAATTCAGATGACAGAAAACCTCACAGTTCCCTCCCCAGCCACATTAGAGGCCCCACATCACACACCAGTGCTGTTTCAAACATGAGGACGGAGAGAGCGCTTGGCTCTATCAGGCTTGCCATCTCTTTGTACCAGAATAAACTCATATCTAATGCTATAATTACAAGCCTAATGGACACACTTAATTTATTTTGGAGAATTGAAGTTGATATCCACTAGTGCTATTATTAAAAAGACTAATGAGAGCTGCTTGGTAAGAAAAGAAAAGATTTATTGAATTCCTTTTGGCACCCGGCACAGCTTAGTAATTTTGAGAGGCCATCAAAACAGCAGATATATACCCTGCTCTGATGTACTGTACGGGATGTGAGCTGGGTTTCAGATTTTCAATAACAAATCTGTCACTCCGATTTTAATTAGACGGCTTAAAGCAGCTACATCAATAATGGCAGAATGACGGCTTAGTTCAAAGATCATAGAGATGTTACTCTACTTTAATAGTTCCTTTATACAAGTACATATTTCAGAAGTTTGCAAGGCATTCATCTTGACTACCCCTTTCACCAAAGAGGAGAAAAAAAAATTTCTTAATTGAATTGAACCACGAACACTAACAGTCATCACCATTTCTACACCAGGCTGTTGCATCCAGCTGGTAAGGAGGTCTAATTTCACACCACGCAGCAGTGAAATGCTGCTAACTTTTATTTGTGAGGGTAGAACGTAATATGTCATGACAGCAAAAGGCCAGTGGACGCCGCTGGGTGCACTCTCTTCTGGTCTAAACTTTCGAGACAAACAGAGGTCTCAGTGGAGTTCTGACAACTGGGGCTTTCTCAGGAAAAGCTGCGAGTGGAGGGAGGAAGGACTCCCATGGGAAGGAAAGGGGACACTCTCTGGAGTTCACACGCAACTGTGAACACTACTCAGCCTGCGACACTGGGAAGCAGAAGGTAACCTCAGAGTAAAGAATTGAGGCCCAAGGTCTCACCATTTTCTTACAGGGTATGAGTCTGCCAAAGGTTGTCATTATATTTCCATTGTTAATAAATACAGAATATTTCACTCTATGAATAATCCATAAATTTCTTAAGTTCACCTTGTTGGGTGTTTAGTTATTTTTAAATTAATTTTCAATTATATATAATACATATTAATATATAGATGTAATATACACTATATATACACACAGTTTGATTATTGTCAAACCGAGAATTTACAGTAAATTCTCAGAGTTGGAACATCTAGGTCAAAGTATCTGCAGTTTTAGAAAAAGGTCTTATACATATGAAACCTCTACTTTAATGTCTGAGAATGGAAAGTGTTTTTTAGACACATCACTCCCGGATGAAATTCTCACAAAATAACCTAAATCTGCTACTGTCATTTTCACAGCATCATGCAAACCTACAGCGTCATCTTTCTCTGTTCCTCTGCACTGGTGTTCTTCTCCAAAAAATTCCTACAAGTCACTCTGTTCTAACCTTCTCCTCAAGGATGTGAACAGGACTGTGCTGACTCCCTGTGAATACGACTGAAGCTCTTTTTATTCAGTTTTCATACTGACTTTTGTAGCCAAAAGTATGACTTTTGTAGCCAAAAGTATGACTTTTGTAGTCATACTAAGTAGCCTATGCTTCAGATAGAAACCAAAGACCATATTCAGTCCCACGACATTGTTCTGTACCAGCACTGCCGCTTTTCAGGCAGTGTGACTTGAGGGCAGGGACTTATCCTGTGTGTGCCTCCTGTGTGTCTCGGCCAGGAAGTCTTCCAGGACCTCCGCGAGCCTTCCCTTTGTGTCCTCACTCTTTCCTCCATGTATCGCTCAGCACAACAACCAAACAGGTCTGCATACCATACAGCATACTGGTGACAATGACAGCAGCACCAGAATGGAGAGGAGTGAGGGGTCACTGCAGAAGATGAACTGTGAAGAAAGGCTTGCTGGTGTCTAACTGGACTGGCCAATCTTTGAAGTAGTTGGCTCCTTCCTGCTGGCTTCTAACACAGTGCCCTATATAATATGGCTTCATAAAAGGGGTCTGCTGATTCAAGAAATTAATACACAACCCTGCGTCTTAACGGCTTTGTGACAGACACTAAAGCGATATTGGGTGTGCACATACACATGTGTGCTGGGCACTAAAGGGGGCAGGGAGGGCCTTGTACATGCTGGGCAGTAGAGACTGTTACACCAGCATAACACCCCAAATGATGAAAAAGCTCCCGATAGGAAGTCCTTAAGAAGTAATATACCAAAAGGCTCTCACACTGTATCTAAGTGGCGAAGCTTGGATATTTTCTCTCTAGCCAGAACCTACATCTCTCTTCTCCATCCAGAGTAGACAAGCAGCTTGTCAGGTTGTTTTAATTCAAATCTGATGGACCTATGTAGCACTGGAGTTGCTGAGGTCTTCTTGCATGATTTTGCTGAGTGTTTGGACACCCATGACAGTCAACAGTGCACATGACCTGAACCGACCCTTACTTTTCAAGTTCACTGATGTGTCTCTGTAGGTTCAAAGTGGAGATAGTTGTTTTTAATCAGAGGGCATTTTAATTGAGCTTTCTTCTCAAAAGAAATCTAAGGGCAAATACAAGGTAAATTTCTTTAAAGTTGTGCTTGGAAAGTACTGCTCTGGCTCAACTGTCTACATCAGATCAGTGTCTAGTTCTAGCTCCTTTGCCTCTCTCTCTCTCTCTCTCTCTCTCTCTCTCTCTCTCTCTCTCTCTTTGTCTCTCTCTCTCTG
>NDGN011537656.1:567-12186 GCA_002564285.1 Tympanoctomys barrerae | reverse complement strand
CTTCTAACAGTTTGAGGATAGGATATCGCACAAAGTACTAGTGTGTTGTGGACATGCATAATGGTGGTGACAGTTACTGGTGGCTAGGCATCACTTGTGGAACTGATATAAGTTGTTTTAAAGTTATAGTTATTGACTTTTTATCAGAAAGTACAACAAAAACACCAACCATCATTTTCAAGGTCCACACTTGAAGCTATAGACTATTTCACTCTGAATCTTTTATTTAGTATTTGAAATTATGTGCTGCTGTGTACATTCTTTAGCCTATTGTCCATTAAAAAATGTTTTGTGCATCAAAACTATTGTGTGATTAATTTATAGACCATTCTTGGCATAAGTTTGCCATTCAATACTTTATGTTATTACACTATCAAATTACATGAAATTTAATCACTTGTCAACTACATAGAACAGAGAAAAGGATGGCAACAATTGGACGGTTTGGCACAACACTGCGATTTGCTTATACCAAATTATACAGTGAGTGAGAAATATGAAGTGCTTCCATTATCCTCAGATCCTCCAGCCTCTGTTACAGTAAACTAGAAACCTGGCCCAGGAATCTGAGCTCTGCAGACTTTTTGATCAAACAGTACCATGTTTGAGCTCAGAGTCTAAGGGCGCTTTTGCCATATTTGCTTGGATTTTCCGAAGGGCCTCAGGTCCTAATTCCACACTGCTATTGTGTGGATCAAATAATCCCTGGTCACAAAAATACTCCGGGGAGTGACTCCCCTGGCGTCCAGGTTATGAGTGTGGTCAGTCATTCCACATGCCTTAGAGATGAGCTATCTTTGCTAGGATAGGAGATTTCCTTTTCAAGTTTTGATATCTCGCACTACAAATTGACCACCATAAATAAAGGCCACCGTAGCAAAGAAAATGCATATGGAAACCCTAGCACAGCACTGAAGTCAAGTGCCTTTCCTCCTCTCTTTCAAAAAAAATTACTGATTAAAAAATGATGAATTGTACAATATGTTGTTAGAATTGCAAGTATCTCCTATAGTGACTTATTCAATGTGAAACACAATCGGATATTTAAACTTTTGCCATGTACGCACTCGATATACCAGTTTCATGCTTTTCTGTGGTTCACTGTACTACGAAACAACTGAGAGAAAAAATTAAAAATTCTGTAAGCTTTTTTTCCAATCTCTCATATGCTTTGGACGGTGAAATGATAGGTTTTAGGCAATGCAAGTCATTTTATGAAAGTGGCTTTCAGAGGTGTGTAGGGTGCAGAGGTGGACGCGTCCCTGGTTCCATAGAAACCAGGACCCAGACACCTCCCAGATTCCCTGCGCTTTCTGAGATCGTCCTTGGCGACCTGCAGACCAAAGGGACCCGCTGGGCTGGGAAGTACGGATTGCTGCGGCTCCAGCGGGAGCACAGGCTCCTCACGGAGTCAGCTGGCCTGCCCGCCTCTTTCTTTCCATGCTTTGCTCCTAGAGTTTACAAGCATGGGTCAGACAAACAGACGCGTTATTTCCAGCCACTCTGGCCGGTAACCAGATCGGGACAGGGAAAACAACTCGCAAAAGCGTCCAGAGACTGCAGCCAGACCG
This sequence comes from Tympanoctomys barrerae, assembly GCA_002564285.1. Classification (NCBI taxonomy): domain Eukaryota; kingdom Metazoa; phylum Chordata; class Mammalia; order Rodentia; family Octodontidae; genus Tympanoctomys; species Tympanoctomys barrerae. Next base: position 10,615 of record NDGN011537656.1, on the reverse strand, counting down.
CGAGCCTGGAGTAACGGGAACTTCTCTGAGAGGCTGTAAGAGCCGCACGACGCAGGTTGCAGTTGCGGCTAAGCAAGGCTGCAACGCCGCATCCTCGCCGCCTTCCTGCGTGCGTGGGGAAGCTGGGAGCACGAGGAGGAGAAGGCAGCCGCTTCTGCTCCCCCCGCCCCGCTGCAAAGCCCTGCAGCTTTGGGAGGCGGAGGAGCTAAGGCAGGGCCCCGAGCCAGGATTACTGGGAAGGGGCAGGGGGCCCAGCCACTCCACTGGACAGCTGTCCAGCCCCTGTAATTCATTGGCTTCCCCCACAGTGCCTTCCAAATACCACCCCAATCCAGTTTAGCCCCACCGCTCCACCCTCTCTGACCTAATAAGGCCATGCAGTGTTTGGGAAACCTATTTAAAAGGCGTGGGCTGGAGAGGACACTGCAGGACTCCAGGGAGAGAAAGCAGGAGCCGTCCAGCGCTGGAATAGAGCACCATGGCCAAGGAATGGGGCTATGCCAGCCACAACGGTGAGTGTAACAGGCAGCTGTGGCCCTAGTCCAGGGCACCGCACAGAAAGGAGGTGGCTTTGGAAGTCGCTGAAAATGTGGGTGCAGAGTGGGGTAAGTCCTAACATCAGCTGTATACTTTTCAGGTCTCAATGCCCTGGTCCTTTTGTTTTAATACCATTTCTTTTGGCCTCCTGTGGAGTTACTATGATGTTTCCTTTGAAGGATCACACTGTGACTGAGAAGTCGGGCAACCTGAGGGCCAGGCTGATAGTTCTTTATTCCGGGATGCTAGGCTCTCTGAGTCTGGTGTTAGTGTCAGACACTATGTTCTTCCTGTCACTCTGTCTAAGCTATGTGCAAAGGCATACCTGTGTGCTCTGAAAGCCATGAAGCGATGCATATGTGGTCACTGAAGGAAGGCCACTTCAAAAATAAGCCATTTATTTGAAGCCATATTCCTGAGCAGCAGGGAAATATATGCCACATCGTCAACAAAGCTACAAAGAGGTCTGAAATGTTAAATCTTATGCTGCCCAATCTGAATCTGAGACCTGTATTTAAGTCATTGTGTAATTTGCTGGTTGTCTAGTAGGGCCTTGGGTTATAAAACCAAATAAATAAATGCCCTCAATTTTATTTTTTAGGTCCTGACCACTGGCATGAACTTTATCCAATTGCCAAGGGAGACAATCAGTCGCCCATTGAGCTGCATACGAAAGACATCAGGCACGACCCCTCTCTGCAGCCATGGTCAGCGTCTTATGACCCTGGCTCTGCCAAGACCATCCTGAACAATGGAAAAACCTGCAGAGTTGTGTTTGATGACACTTATGACAGATCAAGTAAGTGTAATATGCAGAGAGGGATGCATAAATACTTTCCATGTCTGGCTAGGCAAGGTATGCTTCCAGGCGCAGCAACAGAATGAGTGGGAAGAGGGAGCATTTGATCCCTGAAAATAGAGACAACATTCTTCTTCGCTTTGGATGTAAAGAAACATAATCCGTGTATTGATGAGGAATGTCTCACCCTCTAACTTTGGTCTCTTGGTTACCACAAAATGGTCTGATGGCCAGACCAAAACTTGGCAACGCATCCCTGAATGGAGCTCGGTGGGATGGCGGTGGCAATTAACCCAAGTTCTGATGGCCAGTAGCTGAGGCTCTCTGGGCTCCTCGACCACATCCTGGAGAGCAAAGCTCCCGTTCTCAAGTAGGGCACAGGTTGCATTCTAAAAAGCAAGAAATAAAACAAAAATACACAATAGGCACTGTCTTCTCTTTGGGGCTGGAAGGAGGCCAATCCAGGGGATAGAATAGGACCATTGAATGGGTGCAGATGACTTGACTTGCTTCCCGGGGTTCATCTGACTCATTCTTTTGGTGAGTGTTTTTGAAGTATTTGCCCTTTCTTCAGCAATATTCACATGGATGAGACTGGAAAAATCAAGTTGTTTTTTAAAAACTAATCGACACTAATAAATAAATTGGTGAAAAATTGATGAGGCTGACTAGAAATGGCTTATTTCATGATAAATCATGAAAGGTAAGAAAAAATCATCTTGAGGACTTGATGTTCCTTGCAGTGTTCCTTCCTATTATACCATCCTGATGGCATTAAAATCATCTTTATTAATATACATAAGTGAATAGTCTTAACTCTGCTATAGTAAAGAATGAGAGCCACAACTCCTCCTTACTGGAAGATTCTATGTAAGGGATATGATGCAATGTTACATTTCCTTAAACAATGGTTTTATAAAGCAATCTCTCCTTCCAGTTGTTTACATCAAGCTCCATTTTAGAGGAGAAAAAGCAAAGTTACACTGTGTTATTAAGTTAAGCCACATGAAAATGCCACTTTTGTAATGAAAATTGTTTATTTTTGGCAATGTCATATAGTTTATTCCAACAAATCAGACTCACATTTTCATATTTCAAATGATTAGACAGGGAAAAAATGATAAACTACTTAATTCCTTCATGATCAAACTGATACAGGCCTAGCATTATTGCTTTAGAAACACATGATACCTTTCCTGTGCTATTTAGGATAGACAATCCGTTCCAAAATAGCTACCTTGAATTCTATATTGCTTATACTGTTAAATCTTGATTTTTAGGATTTCTGCAAAGTTCACCAATATTTATTTGATGATATTTAAGCCTCCAAGTGACTACTTAGGCTAAATGATTTGAAATCAAGTTAATTGACAAATGAAGATACTTCTATGCCAAACTCAAATTAATGTTTTTGAGTTTTACAATCCATAGCGATGGATTTCCTGGGAAATTTTCAAATTTCCATCTCACTTGATTCATATAGGCACACTGTCAATTAGATGTGGATCAAATCTCTTGCTTGTCATTCTAAAGGAATAAATATGGTTGAAAAGCAAGGCATAGCAATGGAATTCATGTTGGTACAGCACTTGCTATGCAGGCGCTATGCTAGGCACTATTAAGGAGCTTAATCCCAGTTAATCTTCACAGCAGCTCTGCACGTGTGGAATTATTACCTCCTTAGAGACACAGAACCATTCAGAGAAGAGCAAATTTCCTGAGATCACACACCTATCAAGGGGTGGAGCCAGGATTGGAGCCTAAAAGCTGCCTCCCTTTTCATAGTTTGTTTTTCTCCATTGCACCCTGTCATTTGGGTGTGTGCATCCTTGTTGTCCACTTTCATAAATTCAAATTACACTTCAGTCATAATAAAGAAAGCCAACAAAATAAAAAAGACAAAACTCATTTATTCTTAAATATCTTAAGTCTTCAATTGTGGAGGAGTCTGGTGTGCTTGGAGCTGGCTCCAGCTTCCCAGCAGACTGTCTGTGTAATCTTTGCCCATCAAAAGCACCTGTTTCAAGTAGCATAGATCTTTGTAAAGGAAGCGTGAATTCACTGACCTTGCTTCTCTGCACCACAGTGCTGAGAGGTGGTCCTCTTTCTGGACCCTACCGTCTTCGCCAGTTTCATCTTCACTGGGGCTCCTCCGATGACCACGGCTCAGAGCACACAGTGGATGGGGTGAAGTATGCAGCAGAGGTAGGAGGAACTGTTGTCATTTTCTCAGTGAAAACTGAAACAGTAAAAGTAACAGCCTCAGCAACAAAGCATCCTGCAAGCAATGTAGTTGTGCAAAGAATTGTAGCAGCTTTGGCATAAACTGGAATTGTCAAACTTTCTAGGTTGGACAGTAAAGGGCAGTTTGGTGGGATGACATCATGGCTGAAGACTTCCAAGGTTATATAACAAATTGGACAGTTGCTTAATGAAAAAGGGCCATGGTCCTGAGTGGAACCAGGATAGCAAGGATCACAGTTTTGCTTACAGGTGTTTCAGTGCTACATGGGTTATCTCATCCAATACCCTCAGCTACCTGATGTAATAGGCTGCAGATGAGGCAACTGAGTCACAGAAAAGTTACATGCAAAGGCACAGAGCTGATAAGTACTAGACCTGGTATTGTTCTTTGTATCGGTTGGCTTCAGCATGCTTCATCTTAATCACATTCCATACTGCCTCTTTTATAAGAATGTACTGTATTTAAAAGAGCATTTAGTCATTATTGGCCATGTTTGCATGCCATTGTTAAGAGAACACACATATAGATTGAAACCAATACACATAATTTTACATAAACAGATACTATTCACTGTCTCAGTTAATCCATGAAAGAAAAGCATAATCTATAATTCAAATCAAAGGATCCAGTTACAAAGGGAATGAGGCAAGCCTTCCACACCTTTTTAGAAAGCCAAGCCACTTCACTCTTTTTCAAGTCCAGGTTAGGTCAACAATACTGAAGCAGGGACTAGCGGCACACAGAAACACTGTCCTGTGTGAAACAAAGCCAGCATGATTGCTGGTTAAATCAAACCCTAGGATACCCGAAGTACTTCACTGTGGTCATTCCATTGGTCTGCAGCCAATCCAGAGAGCTGGTGGCAAGACAAATTGAGAGTGCCTTCTTGGCGTACCTCTTCTTCCACAAATGGAAAAAAAAATTCAGATATTTCTTATAGACAGAGGAAAGGCTTTGACTCCGAACATTGTACATGAAATTATTTCACTTTTGATCTTAGATATTTCTAACTGCCACAAACCATTCTCTGTAACTCAATATGGGAAACCTGACTGTCTTTAATGGTGCTCATGTGCTAAATTAAGGTAGGGTTGCTGCCAGGTTCTAGAGCCTGGCTAAAAAGAGATAGATAGTTTTATATACTTTTTATTTGAACTGTTAAACATTTCGCCAAAGTTCTGCAAGATAATATTCAGAGTTTTGTCATTTTAGGTGGTAGCATTAAGCAACAATCTTTAGCACATTTTTTGGCACCTACTGTGAGTAATTGTATGCTCAGCTTAAGCTAGGGCTTTGCCTCTTAACCTATATTTTATGGTTTCAGCTTCATTTGGTACACTGGAATCCAAAGTATAATACATTTGGGGAAGCTCTGAAACAGCCTGATGGAATTGCCGTGGTTGGCATTTTTCTGAAGGTAAAGTTAAAACTGACCTCCCCCCCAAAAAACAACAGTTGCTTCTAATGTTGAGGCTCCCATGAGTCTTTGTTCACTCTTGCCTGAGTTGTATGTACCTGTTTTCCTTCTTCTATGTACATTACTATCCATTCAATAGATCAAGGCTTTTTTGCTAACATCAGTTCAAAATATTTTGCTCTCATCTAAAAGAGCTTTATTTTGCCCTGCTCTGGAACCCCTGGCACATCTAAATTTTCTCTTGCAATGTGTGTGCAGAGAAGGAGTTGGGGACAAAGAATTCAAGGGAGCTTGTCACGGTGACGATGAGGGGAGGGTGGCATGTGCTCATTAAGCTTTCCCACTACTCCACTGCAATTGCACTAGAAACCAGAAAAGCTGGTGTTGGGAACCTCTGGGCTGCCAAGCGCCTGGCTGGACATCCCCTGTGCTTAAGGAGGCCACCACCCACATGATTCCAGGCGTGGAATGTGTCTGTTGTTCAGCCAGCCCTGGTTTAAAGAAGACTTAGTGTCATTAACACATGCATTTGGTGGTAACATAATCTAGATTTTAAGCCAGAGGTGAAAATCTGGCTTCTTTCTTTTTGAATGACCTAACTCATCTTATGTTCTGAATTCAATGGATCATTTTCAGTTGCATCAAAACCACACAGCAGAAAGGGAAGTGGATTTGGGGGCAAAGACAATGAATTTAGTTTGAGATAGATAAGAGTCCACTCTGGCTCTATTTAAGAAATGGAGTGACTTTGCTAAGGTCAAGGACATTGAACTAGATCAGCATGTCATTTTGTGGTTTGTACTTCAAAGGACTGGAATCCAAGTTTAGATCAGAAAGTACATACTCTGAAATCTTGGGGAAAAATAAAATTATGTTTTTGCTTAGTAAAAGATATTCTGGCAGACTTATGAACACTAGTTGCATGCAGTCATATGAATCAAATCAGTTATTAAGATGATTTTAAATTATGGAGAAAGGAAAAATACTATGTTGTATTTTTATTTTTCTTGCAGATAGGACGAGAGAAAGGCGAGTTCCAACTTCTCCTTGATGCATTGGACAAAGTTAAGACAAAGGTAAAAAAATAAATAAATAAAAAAAAGTAATTTTTGTCCTTAAAACATCAGACAGAAAAACCTTAATTTTCTTTTTTGCATTGTCAAACACTGTACATTTTTTAAACCTAAATTGTTACTAAGTTTGATAGATATGCTAAACATATATAGTATTTATTTTTATAAATATAAATGACACTATATTTTTATGATTTATGGCTTTGAAGCAGTTTCACATAGATTGGTTTATTTTATTGCCTCCTGCCAGAGAGACTTCCTCAAGACGGCGGGTGAGAGTCAGAGAAGCTGAATCTCTGGACTCAAGCCTGGAGTTGGTTCTTCCTCTCCTTTCCCCACCAACCTACATGACACAGATACACAGTCATGGAGGGTCTAAATGTCAGACAAAACTGGCATGTTAAGTCCAGGTAGATCCTTTCCAGCCATCCCTTTTATCTGTTTCAAATCTTAAGAGTTTACTCTTTCAATTACTAGACACATTTTTGTTGTCTTTCAGGCTGTCCTATATAATTGCTATTAACTCTGACCTTTAGAAAAGGTAGTTATTCTAATACAACATTGATGAAAAAAAAATGCAAGTGATTCTTAGAATAATTATCAAGAGCCGAAGTCTTAACTTATATTAAGTACTTTTGTCACATTTTAGGTACAGTATGAATCTTCCCTCATGAAAAATGGTAGAATTATAGTCCAGCTCATAGATTAGATAATAAACGCAGCAATGATTGTGCCAGATAAAGTTATAGTATGGAGTCAGCTTCCGGCTTAACCTTTGTTTCTAGAAGGCCTGGACCGTATTAGAAGGCTCTGTTCACTCTATTGCCTTTGGAATCTGACCGCACAAGTGAAGCGGTGAGTCCTTGGGGGTGCAGGGTGGGCTTGCTCCACGGATGGCGCTGTCTTCCAGGGCAAGGAGGCGCCTTTTACACACTTCGACCCGTCCTGCCTGTTCCCCGCCTGCCGAGACTACTGGACCTACCACGGCTCCTTCACCACGCCCCCGTGCGAGGAGTGCATCGTGTGGCTGCTGCTCAAAGAGCCCATGACCGTGAGCTCCGACCAGGTGAGCAGCAGTCCCCTGAGCATACAGGGTTACATCGCAAGCTGGCTAGGAAAGACGAAAACCTGAAGATCCACAGCTGTTAACTGGATGCTTGCTCAACAGCTCCTCCTGGAGATTGCAGAATCCGCCCTGGTTAACTGACATCAGCCTGTTCCTTTTCTAAATTCCAGCTTTCTGAGGGTTCCAGGCTAAATGCAAACTGTTGAAAAGAGGTCATGATAGTCAGCCACGACTGAGTGTAAGCGACACTTAAGCGTTTAGCTTAGTAGGGCTGAGTCTGTGTTCTTTGGACACCCCTGAAATAGCGTGCGCTGGATAGGAGGTGAGGTGCAAATCCAGACCTGGGAAAGAGGCAGAAATGGGAAGGATTTAACATCCTTGGGAAGAGGATTTTACCTTTCCAGTTTTAAAGATAAACAAGGTGAATCTTAGAAACTAAAAGTAACCTGCCCAATACACACATAGCACCAAGGGCAAAGTCACGCTGTTTTCCATAGTTTATGGTCTTCCTTTCTCTGGCTCATTTAAAGACTGTCTTAGCAGCACAGTGTTTAAGAAAAAGCTTTTTGGAATAAAATAAGTAATCAGGGACATGAAAAAGACCACATTTAAGCAAGTAAACAACACAAGTTACATACCCTACAACGTGAATGTCTCATAGTAAAATCATTCGCCACTCCATCTCCCTTGCCGAAGACAGAGGCTTCCCTATTTCTGACAGTCTACACTCAAGAATATAAATTGGCAGTTTTATCAAAGAATCAGATCTAATGTTCTTAATCACTGGTATAAATATTTTGAAAAATGAATGAGATTTTCTTAAGGAGAAAGACTAAAAACAGTTTATTGCAATGGAATATTCTTACATGAATTTCTCATCCTTGAAGGGGAAAAAATCAGTTTAAAATTTAAAATGTGGCCTAGTGTATGTCTTTCTCCTCAGGTCTATTATCTTCTCAATGCAAAGTATGTGCTTCATACCCAACCACCCAAATTAAAATAATTGTTTCAAAATTAAGGAAGAAAAGAGTTTGACCAGAGGGTGTAGTGATCCATGAAATGGGAAGACAGGGAGCTTTTATAAGTTATATATAATAAGTGTAAGCTAGACCTAAAAGTGTAGATGAACAGGGCCAAGTCTTTGTTTCTTTGGACAGGCCTGAAATAGAGTGTACTGGTTGGGAGGGAGGTAGAAAATCCAGACCTGGGAAGGAGGAGGGAATTGAAAGGATTTAACATCCTTGTGAAGAGTATTTTACTAAGGTGAATCCTAGGGGGGGAAAATATATATATATATATATATATATATATATATATATATATATTCTTCAAGAAATGCTAAGCATGTCGGGCCGGACACTGGAGACCAGGCTAGCCCCGCGGTTTCCTCATCCTGCTCAGAAAGCCCATGATTCCGACCCTTGGTCGCACGGTGTGTCCAGCAGCTCCAGCACCTTGCTAACCTCTGTCCTGTCCCCTGCAGATGGCCAAACTGCGCAGCATCTTCGCCAGTGCCGAGAACGAGCCCCCGGTGCCCCTGGTGGGGAACTGGCGCCCTCCACAGCCTCTCAAGGGCAGGGTGGTGAGAGCCTCTTTCAAATGAGGCCTCAGGATCTTGCCCTGTTCAGGAAGGGAGGAACCTGCCCTCCCTTCGTCCGAGAGCGGCTCCTTCCCCCTCTGGTGCTCCTTACTCCACGTCTATCCGACTTTCCACACCCAACGAAGAATTCGAGAGATGCAGTTGCTGAGAAACCAGTTTTCTTTGACAAGATGTAATACAAAACCGGAAGTTCACTCCTGACCTTTGTAGTAGTTACCTTTTCTATAAAAGCAGTGTTCCTAGTAAGCTTTCAAAGAAGAAGGAGCAGAGACCGAAGAGTGAAGACGCAGGAAAGTGGTCATTGACCATTTCTCAGTCATCTTAAATTCACAGAACTCCAGGATTTCTATGTGATATTATGAACTGTCCACATTACCAAACAAAAAATTGTATCTGTAGCAGTAGCAGTGATGTTTCTATAAATAGGCATGAAATTAAAATGATTGCGGACACTGAGAATTGAAATGATAATGTGTTTTACTTCTTAACACCAAGAGGCCCACTATTTACTAAAATTTAGCTCTGACTCTAGTTACCTGGTTTTGGTTACTGATGAAAGGAAAATATTGTAAGACCAAGACTTTGGAAATGTTTGATCCAGTATGTGATTTCTTCTTCATAAAGATGGTTTTCTTTACCTGAAGCAGGGCCATTTATTTTTTATTTTCACTACTTTTATCTTTGCATGCCTATTAAAATAAAAACTGTCTCTGATGTCTTTTGAATTTGAGGCTGGAATTAATGGTTCCTAGAATACTAGGAAATGTTTGATGGCACTGAAGTAAATGCTGTATGACTAGATCGTCAAATAAAGACACGGATGCTGAAAGCTGGGCTTTGTGTTTTTCAATGAAAAAGCATGAGCCACAAAAATGGGCAAAAACTATGAAGGCCAACTTTGTAGGTTTGTTTTTATAAATGAAGGGGAGCGATCAAGATTCCAGTTCTGCATCTGTATGCTGGATTCCTCAAGGCAAGTAGTGAGGCCATTGGATAAACTGCAGACAAGAGGAATGCGTGCCTGTGTATCTGAGAGTGCAAAATAGCCCTCAGGCGTCTCACAATTGGTCAGGATTCTGGAGTTCCGACCAGCACAGCAGGCGTGGAACCAAGTGAGACTGCAGGTTTTATGTCAGTTTTTAAAACAGTGCTTTAGGATGGCAGTGGCCTCACAGCACAAAGGCCTACATATTTGGACTTTAAAACATTTATTTTTTATTTTTTTTATAAACTTTCTTTTTTAAAAAATATTTATTTATGTGTGTGTGTGTGGCCAGCTCAGCCCACCAGGGGGCGGGGCTGGCTGGCATG
>NDGN011537647.1:3026-19344 GCA_002564285.1 Tympanoctomys barrerae | reverse complement strand
AAAAAAAAAAAAAAAAGAATATATTATATCCCAAATTTTGCTCCCCATATACTTCAGTATGTTAATAGCATACTCCAACATACTCTATGTTTACTATAGCATATTTGTAGTGATAGCCATAAGGACACTGCAATAAAGGAGTGGGTTTTTTTGCAAGTGCTTTTAACACCAGTACCCTTTTCTTGTGCCTTTTAAGTAAGTTTTCTGTGCCTTTTGCTTTGTGCTGTCATTTCTTATTACTGTCTACAAGCTGTTGATGAGCTTCCTCTTTGTCTTTTTGGTTCTGACTTTGGAAATCACATAATTAAGCTTGTCACAACAGCAAGCAACATGCTCTGAACTGGGGTTCTAAAAGGTCATCCTGAACAGTATGGACTCTGTTCATCCTCTTGTTACTCTGGGGCCTGCTTTTTGTTTATTTTTTTTTTCTTCTCACAGAGTGCTTAGACAGCTGTTTCAGAAAGCAAGATATTCAATAAGATGCTTGGAAGAGAGAATAGAAGCTATAAGTTGGGCCTGCTTTTGACACTGTGAAAAAGCTATATAATTAGACACTGGCATTTCCTGTTACTGCAGAAGGGTTAGCCCTATAAACAAAATGCTAGTCCATAGAGAATTGTGGCATCCATAATGAAGCAAAAAGTATTATGTAGAGCTTACTGCATCAGCTCACAGTCATTTCTTGACTCCCCAAACTTTTTGGAAACACCCTAAAATTTATGAGTCATTAGTTGAAATTTTAAGCTCGGGGAGTAGTTATCAAGTTTTGGAGTCCATATAAAGCATCTGGAGAGCTAGTTAAATAATATTCCATGAGCACTCAATGACAGCCCAGCCCAGTAGGCCTGGGATTGCACTCAGGAATCTACACTGGCAGTGAGAGCTCAGTGATCTGGATTCAGACTGTTGAGAAGTGCTGACGTAGCCAGTAAGTAGGTTTCTATCAGATGGCGCCTGTGTCTGGTCTTTTAGGGTTTCCACTTCTTCCTATTCAGCCCTTGCTTCCAAGTGACTAGTAATCCTGGCTCCCATTGTTTGGACCTTGAACATCCCCTGAAGGCCCATACATTTGTTAAAAGGTACTATCAGCCATTGGTGGCACTATTAGGAGGTGGAAGCTTTGGGGTGTAGGGCTTAGGGAACAGAAGATACACTGCTGATGGATACCCTTTACGGAGCCTGGGGACCTGGCCTTTCCTCTCTGTTTCCTGCTTGCTCAGGTGAACAGGCCTCTGCCCTGTGCTCCTGCTATGATATACTATGCCAGCACAGACCCAGAAATAACAGGGTTAATCAGCCACACCCTGAAACAGCCTTTGCTCCTAAGTTGATGGTCTCAGGCCTGGGTTGGGAAGCTAACAAATGTATGCTAAATGTCCACATCCTCTGCACTTAAATACATTTTAATCCCAGATTGACTTATAAAGATGACATGCAAAAACTAATTATAATTTGAGCTGAACACTAGTGAACAGCTTGCCACTCTCCAAGGAAATGGTAAAACAACACCAAACCAAACCAAGCGCTGTGTCCACTTCACTGTCTCCTGTCGCGTGCTTGTATGGCACAGTGAGGTCTCTTTAGGATTCCCAGAATTGCCACATTATTTTTATATTTTCATTTCAACATGTTTATGATACATGTTTATATCTCCTGTGTTCCTTTTTTCATCCCCTTTCGCTCTCCTCCCTCTCCTCTCCAATGACACCTTTCTTAGAGAATGAACCATTCTAGCTGGTTGCCAAATACAATTGTTACCTATTTTCTATTTAGCCAGCAAATGTTTCAAATACTGTTCATGGAAAACAGAGTTTTGGGAAGCAAGGGTTGTACCTTCCTTTGTTGTTGTTTTTGTTTGTTTTTAGAGAACCGCTAGCTTATTTGACTCTTGATCTTCCTGTGTATTTTATAAATTATGGTCAATAATATAAAATATTTTTTCCTGCATTTTTGGGGGGTGGTACTAGAAATCAAACTCAGGACCTTGCACTTGTTAAGCAGGCCCTTGTGTCACTGACTATACCCCCTGGCTATTGCAATGTTTTTAACAGCTAAAAATAACCAACTTTGCACTTACTCGATGAGTAAGTCACTGTAGCAAGCACCCTGTATCTGTTAACTCTTATTCCTTGTGACCCATCACTTCACAGGTGAAATCAAGACAAAGGTCAAACACTTTGCTCACTGTCACAAAGCTAGTAATGGGTGTAAGGCTGAGATTCTGCGCTGGCACTCAATTCAGTTGTATCATTAAAAATTTAATCAGATCAACCTTTCCAAAGGAAATAAATTGAAAGATCATGGTTGCTGTATCTTGCAAAAAGAGAATCTTGGTAGGTAGAGAAATAAGACGATGTAGCAGTTAAGATGAGACTTCGCAGTGAACCTTGGAACACAACCTGTGTTTATCCTGAGCTCTCAGTAAAAATTCTTTGCGGTTATGGAGTGGGAGCCTTTATCTGTATAACACTGAACAGCGTCTGCATGCGGTATTTGGCCTCTGTTATCCATCGGACCTAGGAGCCTTGCGGTTCAGGGACGTGATCCCGGGACCTTGGAGCTGTGCCTGCCTTGTGGCACCTACACGCATCTACTTGCTGTACTGCCCCAGCTGCTCAACCACTGCACACCGCGGCAGGAATGAAAGCAGCACTGAGTTCTAAATAATAGGGGGAAAAGGGTAATTTTCACAGAACAGTTGGGGAAGAGATGGCTTTAGCTATCCATTGTTGGATGGTAAGCTTGGTAAGTGAATTTTTTTTCCCATTATTAAACACATACTGACTTTTCCTGATTCAACATCAATTGATTTTTTGAAATTTTACTTTATTGCTTTTTCTGAGACACAGTTTGACTATGTAGCTCAGGATGTCCTTGAGTCAAACATCATTTTAAACAAAATGTTTTTCCAGAGAAGGCATTATAATGATTAAACGGGTAATAGCTAATAGCTCCAACAGTTTACTAGTTTAACCAGGTATGGGCTGCTTCAAGTCATTTGCATACATGAACGCTAACACATTAGTCTTGCTGACAAGCCATGTGAGGTAAGTCTTATTTTATTACCCCTTTACAAAGTAAGCAGCTCAGGGCCAGAAAACAAGTTATGTGCCTCAGCTATAACCATACAGTCCACACCTCTGAAGTGAGGTAGGGTTCCAACCCCAGCTCTGACTGCAGAGTTGCAGTTGGCATCACGGTCACCCTGCTCATTCACAAGGTCTTCAAAGACCAGGAGTCCTGTCCCAGGACTTCCTGGGGGTGAGACACGCATTGCGGAGCTTGGCCCTTCCTTCTTGGCTGATCGGCTAATTTGGGCTGTAGTAACACCACTGACGTCTACCGTAACACAGACAGGTGTGTTTCCTTTTGTGGACCCAGATGACTCCTGGGTACGGTCCTCTGTGGCACCTCTAGATAGTGTGGCAAGGGAGTGGATCACTGGGGGTTCCGGTGTGGGCCGTTAAAATGCAGATCAGAAGCAAAGCAAGGCATTCCTGTCTCCAGTGTGCTTAAGTGAGTTTTCCCATTGCTCACACAAAGTATCTGACACCCACAGCTTACAGGTGTATTTTGGCTCATGGTTTCCAGGTTGTACTCTGAGGCTGGCTGCCTGCAAGGTAAGAGCATCACAGGGGAAGGCATAGTGGACCAAAGCTGCTCACTTTGTGGTGTCCAGGAAGCAGAGCACAAGAAGAATGCCAGCAAGCCACACTCCCCCAGGCCTGTGCCCAGTGACTTGCCCCCTCTAACGGTCCCCATAACAGTCTGTGCAGCTGTGAACATCAGAGAATTATCTGTGATGATAGTGTTCCATGGTTCAGTCATCTCTCCATGAGTCTAAATCGAGGGCTGCTGACAGGTGTATTGTACTGAACCATTGTCCAGGCCTTCTGGACCACAGGGAAGCCCTCCGGTCACCTACACTGGCTGGGTTCCTCAGCAGCACTTCAGCTATCCAATGGCCCCCACTACAGTGAAAGGCAGGAGGTGTGAGGGAGGGCAGAACAAGCACAAGGGCTGGCCTAAGTGTGTGAGAGCTCTCAGAACAGGATTTGGACTTTACTTATGGATGCTGAATGATGGAAACAATCAAATGCATGACCACCAAGCAAGAGGATTTGTAAGAGGGACTGTAGCATCTGTGAGGAGCTGGGGCACACTTTAAGTCCCCCATAACTTGAGTTTGTGTGAAGTTTGTGGGAGCCTGAGGACTGATGTTCCCATGCATTGAGATGCCATTTGGAAGCTGCTTCCCTGCTGCCTGCTGCCAAGTGAGTGTACTGTGTCCCTGGTCTGGAGGGCTCCTCTAAGAGGAGGCCACCTCTTCCCTGAGGTCTCATCATCAGAGATCCCCCTTCCTGACCTAATACAGCATGAGCTAGCCACTTGATCAGATCATTCTCAATACTCAATCCCACTTCTTAGAAATTACTTAGCAGTTCATTTCTTCACCAGTGTGTAAGCTAGGAAGAAAGCAATGACTTTCACAACTTGTGTTAGTTTTTCTAAACTCCACCCCGTAGTATAGAAATGTCTTTTGCAATCCCAAGGAGCTTCAGACAGATGCAGGCTAGATGTACCCACGGCATAGAATTAGTGTTTGAAGAGGCCACCAGGGGGTGATGTTGTCAGAGTTTTATTCAGAAGTGTCCTGTGCTGGGGAAGATTCTGCCTTCCTGTGATGCTTGCTCATCTCTTTCCACCCACTTGTCGGAGAGCAGCGTCAAGAGCAGGTTCTGGCAGCGAGTCCTGGGAGGTGATTAGTGACAGATAATAAGCACTTTTTGGGGAATCAGCCATAAAAAGATGAGTAAGATGAACAGCCTGGGTAAAACTCTGAGAACTCCAATTTGTTTTCATTAGGGACTCAGTAATTTTCAAGAGGTAATTTCATGTATTTAAATTATTAAACAAATATTTTTTTATTTTGAGAAGGGCAAGCCAAAGCAATCACATAAGTGAAAGGCAGTAGTATGCCTCGTGAGGTGTGAGACAGCCTGATAGCTCCTGACACCCACCATCCATAGTAGGCTTTTATAAAATGAAAATAATCCAGAATATTTTGTTTAAAGTTAGATAGGCTTAAAAGAAAATGTCAGTTCCCATTTGTTACTTAATTTCTGCCCAAAGTCAACCTTTTCTTTTAGATGATGCTTGTGATATTTACTGACCTGTTTCTAAATAGCAAATATTTTAGTTTCAGATTTTTTTTTTAAATATATTGTATTGACCTAAGAAGGAATATGGGGATAACACTCTCCTCATGGTGCTGTGCCAGGTCCCTGCCCCAGTAGTGCATGTTCACACACACACACACACACACACACACACACACACACACACTCTTTTAGCTTTGCACTACTTAACAAATACCTGGGATAATCACCTTACAAGGAGGACAGCTTTACCATGGCTCATAGTCTTAGAACTCTCCTGAATTGATCAGCTGTAGCTTTGGGCTTGTGGTGGGGCAGCACGTTCTATAGGATGATGGAGAAGCAGAGCTGTACACCTCGTGGTTGGGGAGTGAGAAAGCCAAAGACCAGTGTCCCTGCTTCCCCTTTTTTGCAGACATACTCTCAGCAATGTGAAACCTCCCAGGAGGTCCCACCTTCTGAAATTACAACTACTTCCCAAAAGTGCCAAGCTGGGGAACTAGCCCTCAACACAGAAGCCAGGGACAGCGCTGCAGATCCAAACTGTAGTGCAAATGCTTGCGCACACACCACATTTCGGGCTCTAGTTCCCTGTCTGTGTCTCACAGCCTTGCGCTCAGTCAGTATTCAGGATTTTGCAAGTACCCATGCGGCCTGAGCCTCTGCTGTGCCACTGGCTTCTCTCAGCGTTCCCCAGTCTCCATGTCTTGGGCTTTTCTCTCTGGAGCAGGTAATGGTGAGCTTCCCCTTGGAGCCCTGCGTGGCTCATGCTCCTGGGCGAATCCACAGGCGTCATCTCCAAACCTGCACCATGGCTGTGAACACGGGAGGCTCTCTTCACCCTCACTCGAGGACAGCCCTTTGTTGCTGTGGCCTCACTTTCCTCCTTATTTAATTGCTTCTTAAGTTGAAAGGAAAATAGTTTTCCTGACGTGGAACATCAGAAGATACTTTTACTCTTAAAGAGTAGTAATATTTACACTCCTTCAAAGTTTGATTTAACATAGAATTGTAAAAACTCAATTCCCCTCATCATTCTGATACTATCATTTGTTCTTGAAGACAAATCTAGCTCTTGAGAAGTCTGATGCCATTCTGTTTGTTGATCCTTACACCTGAGCTGTTTTCCTTTTTGGACATTTGCAGTCTTCTCTTTCTCCACAGTGGCATTAATTTTGTTGATGAGGTCCTTGCCGTGAGTCTCCGTGTGCTACTTGCGCTGGGCACTTGCTGCTGCCTCTTTATTTTCCTGCAGTGCGGGAGACTGAACCTAGGGGCTCACAGGCGCCAGGGCAGTGTTCTGTCCCGCAGCTCCACCTCCAGTCCTTTGTATGTTTTCACATTGTTTTATAAATTTTGAGGGAGAGTCTAGTTAAATTCTCTTGATATTGAACTGCAGTCCTGCCTCGGCATCACAAGTAGCTGGGATTGCAGGTCTGTAAAACCATGTGGCCCACGTGGTCCTTTCAGTAAGCACATATATAGTCTCCAGTTCTGGAAGTTAATGCATTCATTTTTTTCTCTCTCTCTCTGCCTCTCTCAAAGAAAACTTTCTGAATACCTGTTATTTGGATTGTGGAACTTTTGAGGTGGTCTTCAGTTTATGTTACCTTTGCTCTCCTACCATTCATCTCTGACATTGTTTTTCTTTTCTGGGATATTTAATTTAAAAATAATCTTTATGGGGCCGGGGAGATAACTCAGTAGAACAAGCGCTTGCCTGGCAAGCACAAGGACCTAAGTTTAATCCCCGGTTCTGCCAAAAATAAAAAATAAATAGATAAATAAAAATAATCTTTATATTCAGTCTTTTTAATTATATATTTAAATTTCCAATAATTATTTCTGGTCTTTGAGTGTTCCTTTGTTTCATATATCTTACTCTTTTTTTTAATGGATCAAAGAAGGACCTATATTTGAGATACTGTAGGGTATTACTTTTATGTTCCTTCCATTGCTTTCCCCTTAACTTCCTTTGTCTGTTTGTGTTTCTGATACGTATAGTGGAAAGTTTCCTCTCAAACCTAGCAACCAGTGGCCACCAGCTCAAATTTGATGAATTCACAGCCATAGATGAATATCCACCACATGATTTTATATTTTTATGAGTTTATACAGCCAAATAACTAGGCAATTTATGTGCATCTTAAAAATAGGAAGCATGGGCAGTGATTGAATATGACAAATTTATTACTCAGTTCTTAAAGAGAACATTAGCAATAACAACTGATATTCTCTGGTGTATGCTCTGCGAGCCCAGCTTCCCAGGCCCCTATGTACCATTTTCCCCAGTTTCACCCACCTGCTTATTTTTTAATAAAACCTTTTGTATTGTGAAATATATTGGAAAACGGCCAAGTAAGGTTTATTCCAAACTGTCTACTTGGCTTGTGTGAACTGCCTAGTGCCCACTTCAGTCCTTCCCCTCTTCCCTTCCTCCCCACCTCCTTACCCTCCCCTTTCTAACTATATTTATTATCTTTGTTTTTACTCTTACTCTGTTTATTCAATTGTTCCATTTAGCTGATTCATGCTGGGTATTTTTCCACCAGTCCATGAGTTCAATAATTATTTTTTCAGGCTTAATTAGTCTATTATTAAATATATCCATTGTAATTTAAAAGTAACTTTTGTAATTTTCCATCCTAGAATATTCAATTTTTAAAAATAGTCCCATATTTTGACCTAAATTTTCAGTGTGGTCTTTTATCATCACAAACATACATGCATAGATATTTTAAAGTCCATGTCCAGTAATTTCCATTTCTGAGTCCTTGTTTCTTCGTAGCCTCTTTTCTTTTCTCCTTGAATGCTTCTATTTCTCATTGTGTGCTGGACATTATGCTTGAAAGATTATTTGGTACAGTACTTCGAGGGCTAGGACAGTACCCAGTGCCTGCTTCTCCTGTGCATACAGGGGTCTCAGCACTTGGGTCTACCTCAGTCTGAGAGCAGAGACTGGGAGCTGGCAGCTGGATTACTCTCTCATTGACAGCAAACTGTTTCTATATGCTTCACTCTGCAGCTTTTGAGTGATCCTAACCCAGCAGAACGGGAGTTCATGAGGCCGTTCTGCATCATCCTACATGATGGGCACCACACCTCGGTCCAAGTGCACCACGCCCTACTGTGCTGTCCTCAGCCTTTCAGCCAACTTCTCCAGAATCAAATCTTTTTTAAAGTTCTTATTTTTATTAGTACATGTTTGTGGAAATAATGATCATGAGAGAAAGGGATGTGAGGAGAATCAGCTCCTACCACTAGGCAAAAAGTGACTCCAGCTCTGGAATCCCCTGTCTGGGCCTCAGACTGCTGTTGTATTTTTCCTAATAATTTAGCAAATTTCATTAACTCACAAGAATCAACAATATCATCAAGAGAAGTTTTTAAATTTTTACCCTCATCTAGATCATTCTAAATTACTAAGTTCTCCATAACCAGACGCAGAAGTCTTCTTAGGACATTCAGCAGAAGGGCTTGGACCACCAGCATTCTTTAGCATTTAATAGCAGACACTGTCTAGCAGACAGGAGTTTACCTTGCAGCATCCTAGAAGAGGGAGGGTAGAAGGGAGAAAAGGAGAGGGGGCCATTTCATATGTGAGCAGGAAAGTTTGGGGTAACTCTGGACTACAGCCAACCTCCAATTCTAGGCCTTAGGCTCAAAGATAAGCTCGGGTTAAAAAAAAAGAAAAAAATTTGTTCTCTGTGTATTAAAAAAGTGGCTCTTAATTCTGTGGAGTCCATAAGATCCATTCAGTAGGAATCTTGTCCATTAGGCCACATTTCTCTAGAGTTACAAAAATAGATTATTTATTTATTTATTTATTTTGTGGAACCAGGGATTGAACTCAGACCCTTGCAGTTGCTAGGGAAGTGCTTAGTCCACTGAGCCATCTCCCCGGCCCCCCAAAATATATTTAGATCTGTGCTAACAGAGAAATAGATTAAGCCCTAGCATGTATGTTAGATTTGTATTTCCTAACTTGGACAGTTTGGAAAATAATAAAATATTTTTATGAGCTAAAAGAAACTCTTTTGAGCTCCTCTTCATTACTCAACTCATTCATTAAAAATGTGCCTTTGACCTTTCACTGCATTCTTGTGTAGAGAACATTGGTACCATGCATTTGCTAAGCTCAGAAAATGTATAATCTAGTTAAAGTCAGGCAGGTGAAAAGCCATCTACCATAATAAAAATGCATAAAACATATATTATAAAACTCGCATCCCCTGATAGCAAGAAAGAACACTTATGAACTATTCTGCTTCACTGTTTATCATGAACCCTAGTATCAGTTCATAGTTGTTGACTACATTTGGCTTCCTCTGAGAAATTCAAAGTGTTTGAATAATCTAAACAGTTCCACTTATTAATATCCTGTAGGTCCTCTTCTGAAAAGAAGGTGGGCATGTAAAATGAGCAGGAGAGCAGGCGGAAAGCCAGGGCAGCTGGCGTGAACCTTGGGTGCGCCCCTTCTCCCTAGGCAGCCTTGGTTACGTCAGTTTGCGTTTCCATCCTGTTCACTCTAAAGGAACAGCACTTGTTCTGTGGGTGGATAAGCGAAGGGATTCGCACTTAATGTTAGGCAAAAAAAGTAAAGCACTCAATGTAAATTTTCTTATTTTTCTTAAGGTACAAATATGATTAAATATTTACTGGGAGAACTGAAGTATTGGATAGCTAGAAAAATGATTTGTGAATTATTACCAATAATATACACCTAAAGAGGGAAAGGAGAAAATCTATTTTATTCCTAGCCAAGAAATATTTCAAACAAATACCCTTTCTGCCCCCACTCCAATGTAATGTATAGATAGCAATTTCCAATTTTCACTTTTAAAATAAGTTTGATTTTTCTGATGCATCTAGAAAAGTCAGCTAATGGCTTTTTTTTTTATTGAAGCCAATTGTACTTCCTCAACATGAAGGGACCTTTGAATAAGGTCCTGTTATATCCACATCCCTAAATATCAGTAATAATACAGATGTTCCTCTAACCTACTCTGTCTTCTCCCCGCTCTACCCCTAACTAGAGCACATGATGGCTATAGCATAAGTCTCATTGTGTTATTGAGCACATTTATCAAATAGCTTGGGTGAGATAATACTTATAAAGGTATATTTTCTAGCATATTCTGAGCTATGAAAATATAAATTTATCTAAAATGGACACCAAGGGCTGGGGAGATAGCTCAGCTGCATAAGTGCCTGCCTGGCAAGCACAAGGTCCTGAGTTCAATCCCCAGTAACACAAAAAGAAAAAATAAAATAAAATGGACACAAAAAATACTTTCCTAAATAATAGTTTGTCCCCTTCATTGGACAACGTTTCTTCCACTTGGCCCTCTCATGCTGACCCTCCTCTTTCTCTACGCTCACATTTGTCCTGGGGAACACTCCGACCCTGAGCAATTTCCTTCTCACCTATCTGGCCCTTCGCCTTAGAGCAGTATCCTGAGCTCCACACGCCTCCCTTCACTTTCCCCACTGCAAAGCCTCTATCTGCAAAGCTCATAGGCCCCTCAACCCAACACGCCCAATGCAGTTCACACTTTTCTTCCCAAACTTCTGAATTCCCTAATTATCCTGTCTTCACTCGGTCACTCAGGCCAGAAACTTTTGAGTTGACCTCCTCTACCCACATAGTTATGGGCCTAATTCAGATCCCTGGTCTCATAATAGTCAGTTGTCTATTCTGCAGTCTTAAAAATCATCCCATAAAATGTACCCAAAATGTCCAAACTACTATGTTATCTCTTTGTTCATATCCCTCAATTGACCTCTCAATCAGTGGTGCCAGTGTTTTCAAATATAAGCATCTCCTAGAGTGGGCCCCATCTGTGAAGACTCCGAATCAGTAGATGAGGAATTTTGAATACATGTCATGCTGCAGTGACCCATGGACTACATTGCAAAGGGCATGACTTCAGTACATTTCAGTCCCCTTGCAGTGGCATGGGCCTTGTTATTATAATTTCTAGCACGTATCTCCTTCTCTAACCTCATTAATATCTACTCTTCCCAGCATTCAAATCAAAGACTAGAATAGCATTAGCCCTGGAACCTGGGAATGCATCAAGTTTGACTAGCAGGTCAATTTTTTTCACTTAGACGATCTAATTGAAGAAATTTTACCCTCCAGTTTATCATAAATAAAAGAAATGTACCACATTAGTAATGGTTCTTATAGAAGCCACACCCCTGGACGTGTCTTAGCAGAAGATGATAGGAAGCAAGACATCTTCTCTGGGTTGACAGGCGAGATAGGCCTTGTCTACAAAGCCTTGAGTTCATTTGCCCAGCTTGTGAGCCTGGATGCCCAATTCCCAGAACCGGGCCTTGCCCCTGGCTGAGGCCAAATTAAAGTATAGAATAGAGGGCCAAGTCCAGCTAAGCCAAGGCCCTCTATGGAACACCTTACTGCATGGAGCACAGCTTAGAAGAAGCACCATCTTGAAGCAGCAGTGACCGCTCTCCTGTAATATATGGCTATCCACCTTCCTCTGTTTGGAGAAGGGAGTTGGGAGAGAGTGTTGGGAGAAGGCTAGAAGCAGGGAAGGAGCAGAGATTCCCTGCAGGAACACAATGCACTAGAGCCTCCTATGTGCAAAGCCTCACCTGGACAGTGTAAAAGCTGCCCGGGAAAGGCTGGTGAGCTGTGGCTGGCAGGTGGGCAGAGGCAGGCAGAGGCTGGCAAGCTTTCCCCAGCTAGACCAAGTGTCCCAGAAGACCAAGGAGGAGTACGGGAGCTGTGGGTCAGGACTAGTTACCCTTCCTGGTGTCCAGCCGGCCAGGAACCCAAGTGAGACTGGAAGTGACTAGCTAGAAGCTGAGCCGAAACAGGTGTCCAGCACATAGCTGAATGGCTGCCATGGCAACCAAAGAAACTCTACACCAGGGTGGAGGTCCCATCCTTTTGTAATTTCCCTTTGTGCCTTAGCCTATAATGCTGGATGCGATGACCATCTCCCAAGAAGCTACCCGGGAGCGAGTTCTGAGCTTTCTATTCCCAGGCACAAGTCCTCTGTCACTGTGCAGCACCACCACATGGGCCAGATGGATGCTGACCCTGCTCTCCTTCCTCCGGAGGCCCGCTCCTTTCCCACCTTGCTCCTCCTCCTTGCTCATGCTGCCCTCTCACACTCAGGTGTCCCTGAGCTTCAGTTTCTTCTCACTTCTTTCAGAGGCCATGGATGTGCTTAATAGCAAGCTACTCTTAGCTCCTCTTCCCTCTTTTCATGCTTTAGCCTGCTGTGATAAACCTGCTGATGCTCCAGTGCTCAGAGCACCCAGGAACCACCCATGGATAGCTATGCTCAGTACCTGTGCCAAGGGCGCAGGCAGGAGCATGGCCACTGCGTCCCTGAGCCCCAGAGAGTGTGCATGGGCCACTTATGGCCACTGACATCTGCTCTATCTTGGTCCACTTGGGCTGCTGCAATTGATACCAAGACTAAGTAATTTATAAGGAGCACAAGTTTATTTTCACACAGCGCTGGAAACTGAGCCAGTGAACAAGGTGGTAGCCCATTCAGTGCCAGCCAAGTATTCATCTCTGCTTTGACAGTGGCACCTGGAACTCTATGTTTTCAGATGAAGAAGGACACAGGGTGAAAGGAAAGCAAATTCCCTCCACCAAACACCTACCTCGGGCATCCAATTCCCTCCACAAGGCAGCAGCCCACACAACCTTATCACCTCTTAAAGACCTCATCTCCCCGGACTCTTACGCTGGCACTATTTGCACTTTGGATGGGACACATTCAACCTGTGGTGCCACCAAGGTGGTTCCTGCCCTAGGAAGGTACCCTCATGTCTGCTTCAGACGTGAGGCTATCAGCAGCTGGCACAGCCCTGCTCTGGGATGAGAGGACGGGATGCCTGACACTTCTCCACACACTGACTCCATGTCTTAAGCAAAACTTAGCCCCCCTGCTCTAAAGAGCAAGTGGGATGGCCCAGGGCTTCATTTCTGACTTGGGTATGTCTTACCTGAGCTATTTGTATGACAAATGGAAGCAACGGCTCAGAATTGCCTTTGGGTAGCTCTTGCTGGGATCCGTGCACACTCTGTCCCACCTTGAACTCAGCCAAGACCCCTCCAACAAACAGTTACTTGATTTTTCAAACAGAAAATAAGACTTAAGACAAAGCTTATTTCTGTATGAAAACTATAATTTTAAGCTAGCGTGAGCCATTGCAGCAGCCCTAGGTATAAGCACCCAAATCCTTGAAAGCAAGCTGCCTTCTCATGCACCAAAACATTGTGTTTTAGGAAGGGCCACCTAAAGTGTTGAACTATAGTCCCTCTGGTTGATTAGGACAAGTTATAGTAGGGCCTCTTAGGAAAGCCAGATGATTTAGGGCTGGAAAGTGAATCCATCCCCTCCCCCCACCAACTCAGTCAGGATGCTGAGGAAGCGCATCAGCGAGCCTGTCCTGAGAAGATACTGCGACCAGCAGTGCGCCTCAGTGCAGACCTGAGCCCTGATGAGTTTGGGGTCTAGTAGCTGGAAGGAGAAAATGGCAGGGCCTCTGCCCTCTGCTTTCTGTCCTGAGGGCCACAGAACACTGCATCGGGGCCTCAATCCAGAAGCACGGCAGCTCTGCAGACAGTAAGCAGTGGGCCACCAGGCACCTGTCCTGGGGAGGCTCTTCAGAGGGTTGATTTGCATGGTGGCCATTACGGTTTGTGTCTGGAGGGTCCCACAAAGCTTTGTCCAGTCCTGGGTGGCTTCTAGAGTGTGACTGGCTCATGGTCCATTGCTAGGATTATGGGAGTGAGCCGCTGGGGCTGGCAGCCTATATGCAATGAAAGGGAGAGAAAGACCCCTTCGCCCTTTGCTCTTGCTGTTTTGCCGTCTTCCACCCCTTTGACCTGTTGCACCTCTGCCTTGCCACCCTGCCTTGGAGCCAGCTGACTGTGTGCTGCAACCTCCACACACCTTGAGCTAAGTAAACCTTCCTTCCTTGATTCTGAAGCTCAGCAGTGAGAGGAAAGTAACCAAGACAGTGGCAGAGCTTTGGGAGCCCTGGAGTGGAGGGATATCTTGCCAGGATCTGCAGAGGCTGCTTCCTAGAAACAGTAGGGAGAAGGAGCATGCTGTGATTTGGATCTAGAGTGCGCTCCCAAAGGCTCAGGTGCTCATAGATGGAGCTTTGGAAGGCGACTGGACCACACAGGCACTAGAGCTGACTTGCTGCTGTTGGAAGTAGACCCGGTTAGAGCAGGTGGGGCACTGGGAATGAAGCCTGGAGGGGCTCGCTTCCCTGACTCCTCACTTCTGCTTCCTGCCACCATGGTGTGGGCAGCTGTCTCCCATCATGCCTTTCTGCCTCGGAACCACCCAGTTATGGAGAGAAACTGTGAGCCCAAGAAAATCTCTTCTCCTTTAAGTTGCGGATGTTGGTTGTTGTGTCTCAGTGACTTGGAAAGTGACTAAGGCAGAGCTGTGTGAAAAAGCATGAACATGGGTTCATCTCAGATTAACTCCCCCCACCCTTCTCCTGATGTGTGGAAAACTTCTTGTTTAACTGGAAAAGAACTCCATCGGACTGCAGGAAGAATTGCAGCAGCCGGTGCTCAGAAGTGCTGACCAGGGGCACAATGTGAATGTCCCCGGAATGTCTGAGCTGACACAGCTGTTGGACTAGAAATGGGAAAGGCTGGAAATGCTGATTGCTGCTTCTTACCTGGACATGCATGATGCTATGGGCTTGGGCTTCCAGCCAGGAGGCATGTTCTTCGTGCTCCTGTCCGCTCCTGAGGTACGTGGGTGGCTCCTTCAGTCCCTTTGCATGGCAGAAGTTTCCTGCTATTGCGCTGTGGATGACCCAGAGAGCTCTGGTGGTTGTAGACACTGAGTCACAAGCTGTTAGGCATTAGGCCTCAGCCACTGTGCACTTCCTCTGCCCCTTCCCTAAAGAGATGTGGCCACTGGCTCTCCTAGAGAGAGAACAGGACCAGGACTGGGAAGGCCCCACAGTCGGGTGGGGGGTCTACAGGAGCCAAGACAACCGAAGGCCATGGGCAACATGGGAGGGGGCCAGCTTCCCCAGACGGTGGGCCATGTACCTGGAAGGGCAGGGAGGAGGACAGGGAATGAGAACTGTGGGGACGCCAGAGAGCCTCTGAACTGAGGAGCAGGAGAGCAGCTGGAGGGGCCTGGCTCCATGTGTGTCTTTCTCTGATTTGTCCAGCCTGAGATAGGTGTGGAACTCTCACCTGAGACGGGCTTCTTTCTTTGAATTGGAGAGCTTAGTAACAGGAACTTGGGTCCTAGGGATTGAGGTCAGGCATCTTCCAGGCTGAGGGGAGGGGCTCCGTGTTACTCAGGACCTGGTGTCAAGTACAGGGGCACTGTTAAGAAGCCTTTCTTGGGGGACGTGATTTCAACCATTTGGAGCTGGGCTCCTTTCTTGTTTCTCCAGGCTCCATCTAACCTTAGGAAGAGATGTCCCCCTCAATTGGCATGCATCAAGTTCCTGAAAGGACAGATACCCCCTCCCCCTCCCCCTACTACCCCAGCCCACTCCAAGGTGTCATTGGAGAGAGTGGGGAGGCTGCCTGTCCCTTCTCTGCCTTACCTTGCTCTTCTCCCCATGCCTCTGGCCTTATGACCAGCGTCAGTGCAGGCAGCTGCATGAGACCAGGGAGGTCAGAAGAATAAGGTGATGGGATCACCGCCATGTGGTGTCCCAGGTGGACTGTGTCCTTCAGAGGCCCCGGTCCCAGGGTGGCAGGGTGGGGGTCACTAGTCCACCACAGCACACCCAGCCTCAGGAAACCTTTCTTCCCTTAAACCCTCAGCTCTTGAGAGTGCACCATCCCCACAGCTTCCCCCAAGCCCAGCCCACACATTTACAAGCAGCCTTTTTATTAAATCTCCTGTCGCCCCATTTGAGGATGCTAGGCTAGGGAGAGAGCTCAGTGCAATAAGTACTTGCCCAGCAAGTGCAAAGTCCTGAGTTCCATCCCTGGTACCACGAAAAAAAAATCTTCAGTTCTGTGCCATAAAAAAATAATAATTATTATTATGCTGGGGAGATAGCTCAGTAGAATAAATGCCTGCCTGGCAAGTGCGAAGTCCTTGGTTCAATCCCTGGTACTGGAAAGAAAGAAAGAAAGAAAGAAAGAAAGAAAGAAAGAAAGAAAG